>JAPQNM010000038.1:20391139-20413639 GCA_029783475.1 Metacarcinus magister
CACGACTCGACTTGAGAACATGGTAGTAATCCCAACAGTGCGAGTGTTAGGATTGTCTCCGGTTGCACACAGTAAAGAAAAAAGGTATTTCTTTCATAGCGTGTGGCGGGACAGAGGCAGTGAGGCGTGTTGCTGCCGGAGCGACGGTGTTACGCCTGGTTGCCTCTGCCCCGACCTGCAACATATAGCACATACCTCCCACTGGTACGCCATCTCAACCCCCATAAAGTCACCGCGTCGCTGCCTCCAGGAGTGAGAGACAAAGAGAGATACAACGTGAAACACATACAACACATACATTTTTCTGGTGGGAGAGATCTGAAGGCACAAATGATGTGTTTTTTTTCTTGATGGTTAAGTTATTATTTGTTCAGTAGTGTTCATCACTGATATGTCTTTAGTACACAACATCTTTCCTCAGCAAATTTTCTTTTTATTTCCATAATAAGCCGGAATTACATCATCACTAATGTCCATCGTACATAATTTTTGTAGCAAGTATCCTTATATCATTTCTTATGTGTTCTCGGTACATATATTCACATTTACATTTACCATAAAAAATATATAATAGCGACCGAGACCTTGGAAATGGTCAGGATCTAAATTTAACCCAGACACATCCACAATTATCCTTCATGAATTTACTCTGGGAGAGGTTTATGCACATATATACTTTTCTTCCTTCCCTGCGGGCACCTATTGTTTCCCCTACCACAGAAACGCTAGCAAGCCAACCTCCATTATTTGCTCTCATGCTGCGCTTTGACTTCTTCCATCAGTAAGTCGATGATGATGATGACCATGCGTATTGACTAGAAGGTGAGAACAGTGCAGAAAAAAGCGTGAGTCCAGACAACAAACATCAGTCGTCTATGTTAGGTGTTGAGAGACATAAGTGGAACAGGTAGGTGTGGCCCGTTTGGGGGAAGTTAATGAATGAAACGTGACGGTCAGGCAGTGAGGAATGTGTGTGTGTGTGTGTGTGTGTGTGTGTGTGTGTGTGTGTGTGTGTGTGTGTGTGTGTGTGTGTGTGTGTGTGTGTGTGTGTGTGTGTCTGTGTGTGTGTGTGTGTGTGTGTGTGTGTGTGTGTGTGTGTGTGTGTGTGTGTGTGTGTGTGTGTGTGTGTGTGTGAGGGAGGTAGCGAAGGAGGGAGAGAGAGACAGGGAGAAAGAAAGAGAGAGAGAGAGAGAGAGAGAGAGAGAGAGAGAGAGAGAGAGAGAGAGAGAGAGAGAGAGAGAGAGAGAGAGAGAGAGAGAGAGAGAGAGAGAGAGAGAGAGAGAGAGAGAGAGAGAGAGAGAGAGAGAGAGAGAGAGAGAGAGAGAGAGAGAGAGAGAGAGAGAGAGAGAGAGAGAGAGAGAGAGAGAGAGAGAGAGAGAGAGAGAGAGAGAGAGAGAGAGAGAATAAAAAAAAAATATTCAGACAGACAGACAAACAAACAAGAGAAAACATACAGACAATTAGCCAAACACACAGACAGAGAAGGATAATGTGCACAGGTTTGAACATAATTAATCACCTTGGATCACCAGCTCCTCTGAGGCAGCCTGTCCTCCAGGGCATTCTTGACTCCACGCTCAATTAATGTTTGTCTCATACAAGTTACGACCAATAATAATAGTTTGGAATGCAAGACGCAGTGCATTAAAATGTCTTAATGCAAGTGGTGAATCATATTTATTATATTTTCATTATGTTCGTAGGGATGTACTGTTTACCATTCACACTGGTAAGATTTGTCAAGATTTGCATATAACTAACTCCAAAACATTTTATTACATTCAATTAAGTCAACACTTGCAATAACTCTACAAACAAAGAAAACATATCAGATATCGCACACGTCTTACATGAAAAGACATTACTTATTTACTTTAAGTTTTATGTATCACTTTTTGTTTTAGAATAAAACTTAGGAGATTTAAGTGCAAGATTATAATCTGCGTAATGTCTGTGAATGTGATCAGACAAGACCTTCGTATATTTCGACATACCTTCCTTTTTTCTTCACTTCAGTAAGTACATCAACGGCTCTTATCCTCTTAGCTACAATTCATGCTTCGTTGCAATTCTGAAGAAATAATTTTACGCCATCATGAACAGAACATCAAAAATCCTTTGCATTCTGCATTCTTCCTAATACTCTCATATCAGTGTGAGATTTATTGTAACATTTATCCACTTCATTGGCATTTACTGCTGAACTACATTCGCTCCTCATAAACTTTGTACATTACAATACATATCTGGTCAGGAGTAAAGGATTTTCCAATTTGGGTCCACTCATGCAACATGGAAATTAAGTAACTTAGTCGGACATCCACGTCGTTTATGTAAATTGAGAATAGTACAGGTCAAGGAAATGACCCCTGGGGGACACCTGCGGCATGACCTTGTCCTGAACATTTGGGTTTCCTGTGGCATACATAACCTCATGATAAACCATGAATGTAAATGACGCGCGTTTATATGTATGTATATGTGTGTGTGTGTGTGTGTGTGTGTGTGTGTGTGTGTGTGTGTGTGTGTGTGTGTGTGTGTGTGTGTGTGTGTGTGTGTGTGTGTGTGTGTGTGTGTATGTGTGTGTGTGTGTGTTGTGTGTGTGTGTGTGTGTGTGTGTGTGTGTGTGTGTGTGTGTGTGTGTGTGTGTGTGTGTGTGTGTGTGTGTGTGTGTGTGTGTGTGTGTGTGTGTGTGTGTAACAAAGAGAAAAATAAAAAAAGAGACACACAAACAGACAGACAGACAGACACAAAGAAAGAAAGAAGAAGAGAGAGAGGGGGGGGAGAAACACCAGTGAATTCTTTCCATTAATGTCTCGAGATGCAGCCAACACCCTGGGCAGGAAAATAATAAACAAATAAATAGCTTGTGTAAGAATGGCATCTCTCTCTCTCTCTCTCTCTCTCTCTCTCTCTCTCTCTCTCTCTCTCTCTCTCTCTCTCTCTCTCTCTCTCTCTCTCTCTCTCTCTCTCTCATCATCATCATCTATTATCCAATCTATCTACTGTACACAAATGCTAGAATAATAACCAAAAACTAGCATATACAAATAAAAGATAACAGCAAGAAAACAACTTTCACCCACAAATCCTCTCACTTTCTTACTTTCATCTTCTGAATCCTTCTTACACTATATGACAGCTTTCGTTCATGTACTACACGCTTATATGTGAGGTAAATATTCATTGTTGATTGGTTACACTACATATACTTGATTTTCCTTTTCTCCGCCGCTTCTTCGTGGTGCTTGGCTGACAGTGTGAAGCAAGGGAGGCAAGGAAAGGACAGGGTGTGGCGGTGAAGCTTCTATCTTTTTCACTGGGAATTTCCGAGGATGCAATAGCTGACGAAAACTGTGCTCTCTCTCTCTCTCTCTCTCTCTCTCTCTCTCTCTCTCTCTCTCTCTCTCTCTCTCTCTCTCTCTCTCTCTCTCTCTCTCTCCTATCTGCTACTTTATATGGTTTTATCTGCCAAATAATGTTCTTGAGAGGCTGAAATAAGCTTTAAACTGAACTGTGTATGGTCCTTAAAAAATCATCTTGACCCTCATCTCTACCACAATGTTCCGCCCCATGACAGAGATACAACATCTTAATTGTTTGATGTCGTGTGCTATCAGGGACTGAAGGGAGGACCAACTACTTTATACTAAATGTGTGTGTATCTGTGTGTGTGTGTGTGTGTGTGTGTGTGTGTGTGTGTGTGTGTGTGTGTGTGTGTGTGTGTGTGTGTGTGTGTGTGTGTGTGTGTGTGTGTGTGTGTGTGTGTGTGTTTACTTGAAATATAACACATACTTCTCTTGGGGATGAAGAATCGTATGTTTCTATTGTTCTCCATATAATAGATTACCCACGAATGTACACACACACTCACACACACACACACACACACACACACACACACACACACACACTCACACACACCCACACACACACACAGAGAGAGAAAGAAAAAAAATTAAATAGTTCTTATCCAGCAAGGTCTAGGATGAGTGGACAGAAACAGGCATGACCATTTGATGTGAGGCGTGAAAATAAAGTCATTGAAGAAATACAAAACGTGGAATAGCGAGGAAGTGTTGAAGAAAAAAAAAACTCTAAGGGATGAGAAAAGATGAATACGGATAAAAGATTAAACCTACGTATAGACATCATAAGAATCATTCATGAGTAAAAGTCGAAATGGCAGGACACTAGACTAAAAGATGACTGATTGGCTCACTAGAGAAAACATCCATTATATGAAAGACGTGCAAGAGGTAGAGGAATAGATAGGAATAGATAAGGAGATGAAGAAATAGAAAGATTGAATAGATACAAAAAAGATTAAAGGATAAATAAACAGGTTAAAACACAGATTCAAACGTCGATAAACAAGGACACACAAAGACTATGAGTGTCCCATTAAGGTATCTTGGTGGTAGTGTGACGGTGGTGACGGGTTGACGGCTATATTGGTGGTGGTGGTGGTGGTGGTGGTGGTGGTGGTGGTGGTGGTGGTGGTGGTGGTGGTGGTGGTGTGGTGATGGTGGTGGTGGTGGTGGTGGTGTGGTGTAGTGTGTGGCAGTGGTGGTGGCTGTGGTGTGGCGGCGGCAGTGGCGGGGGACCGGTTCCCCACCAAAAGCAGCACAGCAGGAGGCTGGCGGGGGGACAAGGCCGCTTACAGACGGTGGGAAACTGATAAAGGGAGACTCAGCGGGCCCCTCACACCCCCGCTGCCCCTCCGCCTTGTCAGCCTCGCAGGTGAGGGCGGCGAGGACAGAGGTGCACAACTTACACCTACAACTGATACCTACATCACAAAGATGAATGATGAGGTTACAGTTTTCTTAGAATTTTGTAAATGCGTCAAATCTATACACAAGAAATAATATCGCGAAATCTAAGTTTCCAAAGACCGCAGTATATAAAACAGAATGCAATGAAAATTATATAGCTCTTAAAACTTAAATTCAAAAATGACTTTGGACGCGAAGAGAATATGATCAGTATTCTTGGGAAAAACAAATGTCTAGACAATGAATACACGGGTTGGCGTTGGTGCCTGAGGGGCTGGCAGGGAGTCCCATTGGCCCAGAGAACAGCCAGGTGGTCCAGCTGAAAGAAGAATCATACTCAAACCTGATTGGCTAGTGGTAAGTGCGAGCCTACACCTGATTGGTCAAACGCACGCGTCTTCAAGGACAAGTGTGTTGGGCGGCGGCCACAGAGGTCATCGGGCCACCAGCACCGGCGGGTTGTGGCTCACTTCTTTTGTCGTCCACCCGCGGCACACCACCAACGGGACTAAAGCTGTCTTGCCGCCCTCCTCCCTGTCCGTCCCACGCCTCTCTTAAGACGTGTTTTTCCTTCTCTCTCTCTCTCTCTCTCTCTCTCTCTCTCTCTCTCTCTCTCTCTCTCTCTCTCTCTCTCTCTCTCTCTCTCTCTCTCTCTCTCTCTCTCTCTCTCTCTCTCAATCTCTCTCTTTTTTTTCTCTCTCTATCTGTCTATCTATCTCTCCCTCTTTCTTTCCTTCGCTGTCCTCCCTGACCTTCCCTCGCATCGTCTTCGTCGGTAATTTGGTGGAGTTCCCGGATTTATTCTGCAATTATATGACCACCTTGCCGTCACGCTTCTACCAGCCTCTGAAGGTTGTGTCTGCCCCACGGTGATGAACTCTCACCCTCGTGCACATCCCCCTTGAAACACACACATTCTCTGACACACACACACACACACACACACACACACACACACACACACACACACACACACACACACACACACACACACACACACACACACACACACACACACACACACACACACTTGGGTAATAAATTTCTCTCGGTGAAAGGGAAGGTTAGCAGCATAACTCTACGTATGCTACACTCCACACCTGGATGTTGTTTGATATGCTAGGAATGCACGCCGCTGATGGAGTGGCTCTGCGGGCGCGTTTAGAAGTCTTTCACTAATAGTAATGTTAGGTGTGTCGTGACGTTATTGAGGAGGTTCAAATTGTTAGTTAGTGTATGTTATGTGAAGATGACACAATGTTCGTAAGGATTTCTGAGTGTTTGTATCTGTGTTTTGTCTACAAGTTTGTGAATGTATGTATGTATGTATGTATGTATGTATGTATGTATGTATTTATGTATGTAGGTATGCATGCGTGTGAAAATATATAAAACATTTATGATATAGTGACAAATCGCTAATTAATCAATTTCAAAGAACCTATGATATCATGGCACACACAGAACATTTATCATGCCATTACATATTCATAAGTAAAACTATTGTATGGAAAACAAGCACAATACAAGCAAGTATGACGTGATTGGTCGAGTATTTCATTAGTGATTGGAACGTAATACTAATCATATGGTACTAATTGGAAAGGGTTCGGGCAAAAATCAGTACGACAGGAAGCACAACTTAGAGGACATGCTCTTACAGATTCGAACTTAAAAGGTCGTGCCCATTAGCGTGCATAGCAGACTACCACGTTGAATGTCAATACGTCTATATCCATCTATGTCATCTATAATCATGCTTGTATACAGACGCTATTCCTACCACACACAGGATAACCAATATGCTCCAGGAATGTGAGAGTGTGCGAGACTTTCAGTTCAGTCATGTGAGCGTCTGACGGCAACGCTCCAGGAGGTCCACAGCTATTGGGTTTTTGTGATGCGTTCGTCGATGCGAGGCGAAGAAAGTCCTCGCCTGACTGAGGACATGATCGATGGGGAAATAGTCAAATAGTGAAGATACATGATGTGTGTGTGTGTGTGTGTGTGTGTGTGTGTGTGTGTGTGTGTGTGTGTGTGTGTGTGTGTGTGTGTGTGTGTGTGTGTGTGTGTGTGTGTGTGTGTCTGTGTGCCTATCTATATATCTACATCTATTTTCTGTATACACACACACACACACACACACACACACACACACACTATGGATCACCACTCCATTAGTACTTCATCCATCACCATCTACGTTTCGTGCACACCATTACCTTCCCTAACTCATCACCGTCACTTATGCTTCCCCCAATTATTATCCAAATTTCTTCTTCTTCTTCTCCTGCTTCTTCTTCTTCTTTCTTTATATTTCTCTCTCATGCACGCCCACCATTACCCTCTCACACACCTGCCTCAATTACTATCACTACCACGTTGCTTTGTTACAAATTGCAGGCTTCCTACAGGTTTCCCACCAACATCAACTTGTCCTCCGTGAACCCTTTGAAGGTCTCTTAACAATGGTGTTCTTCACAAGATGTGTTATGTCAGTACACACACACACACACACACACACACACACACACACACACACACACACACACATACACAGCCACAGCCACAGCCACAGCCACAGCCACACACACACACACAGACGCAGACACAGACACAGACACACATAAACAGACACAGACACAGACACAGACACACACACACACACACACACACACACACACACACACACACACACACACACACACACACACACACACACACACACACACACACACACATAAAAAAAACATGAGGATGGATATATGCATGTTCTGAGAAACGCTGCGCCACTGATGATAAAATTCAGTTGTGGTTTCTCACGCTATACAATTTTCATAATTAATTTTCTTTTCACAAGGAAAATATTTAATTTAATCATTAACTCTCTTTCTTATAAATTGTCCGTCATTTCTAGTTTACTTTTTTAGTATCGAACTGAATTAAATAGGAACTGATTGACTTTGTTTTTTGTCCGATCTAAAATCACTTCCAGATCTCGTAGTTTGTCACGCTGACGTTTGGGAGTGGTCGGCTTGCGGGTTCCGTGTGGTTGGGTCGTCCCTCGCAGGTAAGAGAACCCAGACTCTTCTGTGTCCCTTACAAAAACCTCCAGATTTAAACAAGATAACCTATCTTTACAGTGCATCGGCAGCACCCGTTCATAAATTCCGATTCTGAGGACTGAGGACACAAAGCCGCTGTTCCAATCTGTAAGGCAAAGTCTGAAATACACTTAATCGTCCACAGATCTAACAATGCAGCTGAATTTGCATCCATAAGGGTATAATTCTGTTAAAAGATGTAAAAAGTAAAAGAGAGAAGGCTTCCTCACTGAATGGAGGAATCTGATTACACTTCACCTGTAGTCAGAGAATCCCTCGTTAACGGTGAATTGCTCCTCCTCGTCTTTCATCTTCTTAGTCCCACTAGATCTTACTTGACGCCACAAAACCTATTGCTGCTGCTCTGAGGGTGACCGCAACGCTGAATACTGACGGCAGCGATTACATCTGACAGGCGATAACGAGAAGATGAGACGAGACGACAACCTTACTCTTTCTTCCTGCCTTAGAAGGAAGGTACGTTACGTCCATCAGGGACGCGAAGTCACATTAAATCAAAGCTAATTGACTGGTAATCATGCACATAAAAAACTTTGAGTGTAAAAGGAAGGAAGGAACTGTTTTTAGTGAGGATGATTGGTGGGAAAATCACATATAAAGAAAAACCTGTGATTTAGGTGGAAGTAAATAATACAATAAAAATAAACAGACATAAAAATCGTAGAAAGCTAAATATTGCATTTTTATATCTAAGGTGTTTCCTATTATGTATTTTTCTTTCATACATCGTTGAAAGAGAAAGCATGATGGAAGGGAAGGGAAGAAGGTAATTCTAGTCCCGAGATTTACCTGCTGGAGGATTAGCGACACTTCCTTACTGGCGACGTCTTTATCCTTTCTGTCCCTGGGTCAGTAGGTCATGGGAACCTAGGATACGTATTTCCTACGTGTCACAAAAGGATGACCAAAGGGACAAGGAAGGACCAGTACCTCTTTCTAAGGATCTTTTTTTTTATTTTCACGAAACGAGAGAGAGAGAGAGAGAGAGAGAGAGAGAGAGAGAGAGAGAGGAGAGAGAGGAGAGAGAGAGAGAGAGAGAGAGAGAGAGAGAGAGAGAGAGAGAGAGAGAGAGAGGAGAGAAGAGAGAGAGAGAGAGAGAGAGAGAGAGAGAGAGAGAGAGAGAGAGAGAGAGAGAGAGAGAGAGAGAGAGAGAGAGAGAGAGAGAGAGAGAAAAAAAAAATAGAGTTTGTATAGGATGGTTAACTCCTTTCTCCAAATCCCTATTTTCTCTCTTTAATTTGTTTGTATTTTCTTAACTATCTCAATTTATTTGTTTTTTGCTGCAAATTTTATAGCTTTATTAATTAATTTGTATTATTTTTTTCTTTGATTCCTAGTTCAATGAGTAGGACAAGTTAGGTTGAAGAAAAAAAACCAATATATTAGTGATAGATGAAGAAGTTAATGTCTCATCCAACAAACCGTTAATATGCAACATTCACCTCATGATTCAAGGACAAAATCACTTTTCTTCCCACAAACCATTCATAAAACTAGCGGCGTTGCTGACACTAAATATGCTAATGACAATGATAATGATGCAACACACGAAGAGATTAATAGGAGACAGGATAATGTTGGGTGCCGACGGTTGCCTTAGGGACATGAACCTGCCCTGCACGCCCCCACCTCCCGCTGTGTCACCTACAGGCACCACCAACCCTTGCCCACGACTGTCTGCCCTTCAGGTACTCCCAGCCACTCCTACACCCCACAACATCAACACTAATCCACTCCTAGGACTTCCAACGTCAACATTACCACCATGACCTTCAAGACAACTGGCAGCCTGATTGCTTTAACTAGTACGAATACTTGTTGTATGTCTTCGATAACTAACAAGAAGCTGCTTGTTATCCCTTATTACGAAAGTGCCTCGAGGCGGAAAGAGGTCGGTTCTCAGGCCAGAAATATCTTGCTAAATTAGTGCAGATAGTTTTTCTTTTTGCTGTTTTTTTAGAAACGTTTATATCTCTCTCGAACCATTTTTATCTGTAATCTTAGGGACTGTTTATTGGCGCTATATAAAAATAAAGACCTTTGCGGCTTTGCTACATGTGGTGATGAAGTGCAAATTGTATTCAGAACAGGTTACACAAAAGAACCATTATGAAGTAGTGCAGTCATAAAAAGATCATTCAAAAACGATCTTGAAATTCATCTCCGTACAATGACCACATATCATGCATACGCGAGGCTACACACAGACTTCCACTGAGCCAAACACATTCAAAAGGACGTCCTGAAATACAAGTTAGTACAGTTAAGTCTCAGATTTTTGACAAGAGATAAAGCATACAGGAGAGTAACCGACAAGTGCTTTCAAAAACTGGATCTTTGCCGCATGAACGGTTATACAAGAGACATAATGCAAGGAAAAGGAGGAGTAAAAGGGGTGTTCTGATCTGAATATTTGAATAACGTAGTGGTTTGAACGAACACAACGAGTGACTGGGAGCGCGCTGACCTACGTCCTGCAACCTCGGGTCCTCGTCTCCTCACCAAGCTTCGGTGGGAACTAGATCAATAAAAATCCTGCAAAACAATAACCTGTTCTCCTGAGTGAAGGATACGGGCGAGGTGTTCCAAGTTTGAACGAACTATAAAAACTTGTTTCCTCCTCTGGTTTAATATGGTGGAGCAAGTAAGCTTTTTTTTTCTTATATATAATTCGTCTTTCGAATTTCAGTAAGAAGATTTTCTCAACAACATCCCATGAATCTTATAAGTCTATTTCTTTTAAAATATACTGTGATAACATCCATATGTGTTTTTCAGAAATATACTGGAGTTCTTATCTATTTTTTCAGGTTATCTCTTGTGTGGTGTTACATTATTATGGTGAGGGCGCGGCCTGTGCTGGCGTGGGCATGTGGTATATTCTTAGTGGTTTTACGTGTGTTTTCGTTGCTTTAAGATACATGTTAACACCCGATTTTAAGCTAAGCAAAGTCACAAATTGAGACTGAAAAAATAACAAGTGTGATTTCAAACCACTTTACATGTGAACAAAAGGTGAGGGCAACATGACATGAAAGTCACACACATAATTTTGACCACTTGGATATCACCACCTCTTGAATATCTAGAATTATCTTGATTTTTTTCTTCTTCTTTACTGACTGTTTTTTCTACGGGTTTTATAAATAAATTGTTACGGGGCTTGAGAGAGAGAAAGAAAAGTGTGTGTATGTGTATATGTGTATGTGTGTGTATGTTTATGTGTGTGTGTGTGTGTGTGTGTGTGTGTGTGTGTGTGTGTGTGTGTGTGTGTGTGTGTGTGTGTGTGTGTGTGTGTGTGTGTGTGTGTGTGTGTGTGTGTGTGTGTGTGTGTGTGTGTGTGTGTGTGTGTGTGTGTGTGGTGTGTGTGTGTGTGTGTGTGTGTGTGTGTGTGTGTGTGTGTGTGTGTGTGTGTGTGTGTGTGTGTGTGTGTGTGTGTGTGTGTGTGTGTGTGTGTGTGTGTGTGTGTGTGTGTGTGTGTGTGTGGTGTGTGTGTGTGTGTGTGTGTGTGTGTGTGTGTGTGTGTGTGTGTGTGTGTGTGTGTGTGTGTGTGTGTGTGTGTGTGGTGTGTGTGTGTGTGTGTGTGTGTGTGTGTGTGTGTGTGTGTGTGTGTGTGTGTGTGTGTGTGTGTGTGTGTGTGTGTGGTGTGTGTGTGTGTGTGTGTGTGTGTGTGTGTGTGTGTTGTGTGTGTGTGTGTGTGTGTGTGTGTGTGTGTGTGTGTGTGTGTGTGTGTGTGTGTGTGTGTGTGTGTGTGTGTGTGTGTGTGTGTGTGTGTGTGTGTGTGTGTGTGTGTGTGTGTGTGTGTGTGTGTGTGTGTGTGTGTGTGTGTGTGTGTGTGTGTGTGTGTGTGTGGAATAACAACACTGTGGTGGATGCAGGGGCAGGGTGAAGGCCGTCCACCTACATGGATCGTAAGGAACTTGACGAGCAACACAGCAACGTACTCACTCCCTCGTATTGCTCCTCACCCTCATTCATCTCTCTCCATCCCTCTCTCTCCCTCCTCTACCTTTCTTCTTCCTGATTGTCATTCCTCCCTTACCACTCTTCTTTCATTCCTTATCTTGCCCATCTTACCCTCTTCGTTATTCCGATTTTCATTCTTCCCTTTTCTGTTTTTTTTTATGTATATATCTTTTAATTTCTTTCTTGCTCTTATTTCTCCTTGTCCTTTCTTACTCATCCTTTATAATTATCCTCTTTCTTAATCTATTCTCTATTCCACACCATTCCTTGCCTTCTTTATAATTTTTCTTCCTACTTTCTTCCTCTATTCTTATTCCCTCTTAAATATTTCTTCTTGTTGCCTTCCCTCTATCCCTCCCTGTGACCTGTACTCTGATCGTTTGCTCCCTCACATACCTTAGGAACCTTCCCACTAACTCATCCTCTCCACGTGAATCACAAAACCCGTGTCTCCGTGTACAAGGCACCCGTAACACACATCTGACTGTTACCCTTGGACCTCCCACAGCCGGGCCGCAGTGTCTCGTCAGGATACAACACCAATATAAACGGAAAGTTATCGGCTCCTTGTTTACGACACTGGTTATGTAAATTACAAAAACTTACACACACACACACACACACACACACACACACACACACACACACACACACACACACACACATCTATAAAAGTTCCTCTCTAGTGGCTTGATGGATGAGTTCATTAATATTTGCTTTTCTAATAAGGCTGTAACGGTGCTTAGTTAAGGGTAGCCAGGAGAGGCCAGGCAGTTTCTCACACGTCAGAGAGAAAGGGGTTAATGACGACATAAAAAGGGATTTACATTCACTGATTAATCCCCATTGGTCGCCGTGATCAATGGGTCGTGAAAAAAGTCGTTGAGATAAGCCACACAACCACTGTCTAACATTAATTTTAGAGCATGGAAATCAAGGATAGGACTCTTTCGAAATACTGAACAGGTAATAAAGATCTTGTACAGAATCTCGGGAGGCCAAAAAACAGCAGTGAAAGTTTGTCTACAGGTCAGATTTATGCATCAGTACATACATTTATCTATGGTATGTATATTTTTTTTCTACCCGATCAAAACAGAGGTGTTCCACGCGCTAGGATCCTGCTTGGTGACACGGCTCGGGAATGTGGTGGCCCGAGGACATAGTACTACATCACCTTCTGTCCTTCAGCTGTGTCAAACAAGTCATTCCTTCCTTCTGTCAAGGTTTGTGCTTCTTCTTTACTGATGTCTTTTTCCAGCCCTTATACTATTTTTCGTGTCTGTCTGTTTGTCTGTCTGTCTGTTTGTTTGTCTGTCTGTCTGTCTGTCTGTCTGCCTGCCTGTCAGTTTATGTGTTTGCCTGTCTCTGCTCTCTCTCTCTCTCTCTCTCTCTCTCTCTCTCTCTCTCTCTCTCTCTCTCTCTCTCTCTCTCTCTCTCTCTCTCTCTCTCTCTCTCTCTCTCTCTCTCTCTTTCCCTTTCAGTGAGTTGAAAGTATTATTTTTTTTCAACACACATTGGTAAACATATTAATGATGACCCTGGGTGACCAGCGAGTACACTGTGTAAGAGAGGTGCAGGGAATAAGAAAGCAGCCGAGACCACCCTTCCCAGGATCAATTATCGGTCAAAATGCAAAGCGATACTGACATGTCAAAATTAAGCCAAGGAAGGCTAAAACCACCTTTGGAGGCGATAGTATATATATATATATATATATATATATATATATATATATATATATATATACATACTCATTCATTTATTTGTTTATCTAATTGTTTATTTATATTTTAGTCACCATACTTCACTTGACCTTTTTCTCTTGAGTTACACTTCTTCCATACCCATAGGCAATCTTAGAAAAAAATATTCTAGCCGCCAATTAGCTACCAGCTTGAGGCTATCTGGCTACTACCTGCCAACACGGCGGTAAGGGCCTGTACGAGTATCTGCCTCCTCATCCTTCCCCTCCCCCTACTCCTCCCTCCTACAACGCTCTCAGCCTTGAAACATACAAAAGTGCGTGTTTTCTTGACTCGTGTACGTGCAGCCGTCGCTCACACTTTGCTGGACCAAAGTAATTTTTTTCCCATTCTACTCTTTACGTATACAGTGAATGTATAGATAACTGATAACAGAGTGAAATGTTGAGGCGGAGCAAGGCCAGACGACTCATTAAGGAGTCCTGCCACACGAGGGGAAGAATTTCGCAATGAAGTGGTTTGTGTAGATGTTGTCTTCGTTTGATTTATTTTTCGATATTTTTCAGTTCAAAGAGATAATGTTGTTAACCTCAGCCAGATATATAATTCTTCATTTATTGCATTTGCTGTGATTTCATTCAGATATTCATAAGCTGCAAAATTGATATATCAATAAAATAATTGGTTCATTAGTATTAGTATCTTTTTGTTCTTATCAGCTTTCACATTCTTTCGTCGCTTCAGAATTTACACATATAAAAAATCACTTCTGGCAATCTTATCAATATGCTAACAAATACATACCTCCAGTGGTATCTGTTAGTCTGAATTACTATTGAACAATTGATTTACATTAAGTCAGTTGTATTTCAGCGAAGGACATGTCAAGATACGATCCTCAATGACTGACAACTGATAAAAAAAAACATGAACAAAAAATTTATTGACACAATACCCATTGGATCTCTCCCTCACGTCCGGCGGCCCCGTCCAGTCTGTCTCACAGCCCGTTCTACAGCCCTCCTTGATATGCTGCTCAGGTGGAGACAGGTGAAGCAGGCCTGTCCCGCCGCCGTCACTACATCCATCCCTCTCCTACCACTACCACTACCACAACCACCACAACCACAACCACTGATTGCTATCTCAGCCACACTCATCTTCATCATGCTTGCTTGCCACCACCATCTCGTCATGATCTATGCGCGAGGCTGCTCATATTCTAATAAAATAGTATGAGTTGACAGAAAATTACAAAAACAAGGCAATTATATTGATGATCATGAAAGATGGTAAGAAAATAATCTATATAGGGAAAAACGAGGATAATGACGAGAGAAGACGAGGACGATGTCGAAAACGAGAAGAACAGAAACAAGAATGAATAGAAAGTCGAGGGTGAAAAAAAATACAAGGGCAAGGCAAAGGAAGATAAAGGAGTAAATAAGGAGGAGGAGGAGGAAGAATAAGAAGACAGGGACGAAAGAAGCAAAGAGCAGAAGAAAGATGAAGATTAGAATGAAAACAAGTTGGATGATAATCAAGATGAGGGCCCGGGTAAAAGCAGGACAAAGAGGACGAGGAGAGGCGGAGGATAATGAAGGAGGAGGAAAAAGAAGCAGAGAAAAAGGAAGTGAAAACAGAGGTACAGCTTACATATAGTAAATACATAATGTAGGTGTAGAAAATGTAGATGGGGGAGAAATGAAACCGAACCAGAACACATTTCTCACCGCATTCCACACACAACTACAACGGCCAAACATTCCCCTCAGATAAAGGAACACATACACACAGCAGAACAACACCCTTCCACGCTCTTTAATTACGAGGAACTGAAGGCGGCGGGAGGACCAACAACATGCCGGGAAGAGACAGGGCGTGATCGATTCTGTCCGCGGATTGAGACTGGTCACGGAGGCCTCCCGGATGAACGAGAGGAGGATGGAGTGTGACTATTCTTTACTTGATCTCATTAACGAAGCTTCTTTTTGCATCTCTTTGGTAATCACCCGCTAGACCTGATTCTGTTACGGAGGAGGAGAAAGAGAAGGAGGAGGAGGAGGAGGAGGAGGAGGAGGAGGAGGAGGAGGAGGAGGAGGAGGAGGAGGAGGAGGTGGATTACAAGAGATTCCACAAACAACAGCAGACCTCCAAGTTTTTACTAAGATGTTTGATTGCATTAATCTATCTTACTAGGATGAGGAAACGGATAGTACAGAAGAAGGGGAAGAAAAAGGAGGAGGAGGAGGAGGAGTAGGAGTAGGAGGAGGAGGGGTAAAAAGAGGAGGAGGAGGAGGAGGAGGAGGAGGAGGAGGAGGAGGAGGAGGAGGAGGAGGAGGAAGAGGAGGAGGAGGAGGAGGGATGGTGGTGGTCAGTGGCTCGCGTAAAATGATAAGAAACATGTGTGCCCTTGTTGAACTTATTTCAAAACAAGAGACGACCTTGATCCGTGTCATTGCCTCACCCCAAAATCATGTCTAAATTCTGCCTTTAAGTGAACAATATTGACTGATTTAGATAGAATACGTGTTTGTCGATTCTCGTCTGCATTGCCTTGTTTTCTGACACATTTGAGGTGTTCTTGTCACGCGAGGAAAATAAGAGCAGGTAGAATGATATCGATAAACGCCTCAGGTGGATTCATGACTCTTAAACAGCTATTATCTACGATGCCTTCCACAGGTAACACCAGTAAATATCTGCAACGAACAAGAAAAGACGAAGAATGGACTGGGAGAAGCCTTTGCCTTGTACTGGACTAGTGACGGCCGCTGATGATAATGATTACCTGCCGCCAACGTAAGGAAGCGACACCTTGACGACACTTGAAATGTTGAAATGAGAAACGCAACACAACAAAAATGAAAACGACACAGGCGGTCGAGAACTTGCGTCGCCTCCCCTTGCATGTTCTATTTTCCCGATGCATAATTTACGTGGCGGTGAACAGAAACCTCGTTAGTTTGGGCGCGATATAAACCGCAACCTGACGTGCTCCTGCGGTTTTGCGTCACCTTCCGTCAAAGAAAAATCGTAACAAGGGATAAACAAAAAAATTCCTCCTCCCTCTCCTCCTCCTCCTCTTCCTCTTTTTCATCCTCCTGCATACCACGTTCTCTCCTTCCTACCTTCCACGTTCCTCCATTTTCATTTTTTTTTCTTTCCTTTTCCGTCATCTTTTCATTCCTCATTCCTAGTCTTTTCTTACCTGCTCCTCCTGCTGTGTGTGTGTGTGTGTGTGTGTGTGTGTGTGTGTGTGTGTGTGTGTGTGTGTGTGTGTGTGTGTGTGTGTGTGTGTGTGTGTGTGTGTGTGCGTGCGTGCGTGTGCGTGTGCGTGTGTGTGCATCAGCGTCATGTCATTCCCATCTAGTTCACCACTAAAGATCTCTCTCTCTCTCTCTCTCTCTCTCTCTCTCTCTCTCTCTCTCTCTCTCTCCTCTCTCTCTCTCTCTCCTCTCTCTCTCTCTCTCTCTCTCTCTCTCTCTCTCTCTCTCTCTCTCTCTCTCTCTCTCTCTCTCTCTCTCTCTCTCTCTCTCTCTCTCTCTCTCTCTCTCCATTAATCTATATATCTATCTCTCTGTAACCCAGGACATGTATTTCTATTTTTCTGCACCAACACCACCGCCTCTAACCACCCTCTCCTCCATTGTAATTCCCAGCTTCCCAAGACACTCTCATTTGCCTAACATTCCCTGTGCTCACCCAGCCATGTACGTCAGTAAAGAAACGCTCACTGCACGCAATTACTGTTTTTTCCTCGCTTTGATAATCAGTTCAGCTCACCTCGATTCTGAATTATCGTTATCAAATTGGTGTTCGTTCATATTAGAGAATTTATTTTATATATTCATTGGTATATTTAGTTGATTTTGTTGTTATGTTATTGGTAGTTATTTAATGCATTACAGCTTTGAGTGTATGATAGTAATAATCACCTGCTGTGTGTGTGTGTGTGTGTGTGTGTGTGTGTGTGTGTGTGTGTGTGTGTGTGTGTGTGTGTGTGTGTGTGTGTGTGTGTGTGTGTGTGTGTGCGTGCGTGCGTGCGTGCGTGTGTGTGTGTGTGTGTGTGTGTGTGTGTGTGTGTGTGTGTGTGTGTGTGTGTGTTTATATCATGCACAGCTGCAGAGTATCAAAGGAAACTTCGAATACTCGTTTAGACAAAAGCTACCATGAATAAAATTTTTATTGTCGACAATATGAAGCGGTAAAAATAAAAACTTGTAAAACTTAGTGGATAGTCCGGTATTAATTATTTTCTTCTTTTTTTCTTTTTCTCATTCTCCTCTTCTTTTTACTCCTGCTACTCCTCCTCTTGAACTAATAAAGTTTCATCAAGGTGCCCAATAAAGGTCTTAATCGGCGCGTCGATGGAGGTGGAATAAAAGGGGAAAAAGAACAAAAAAAAAAAAAGGTGAAGAAGTACAATGACCGTACAGGGAATTCCGGCCCCCGAGGAAGTGTGACACTCGCTCCTCGACGACACATAACAGAGAATGTGACGTTGTGGCGCAGCTGACAGGAACTTTCTTATCGACACACTCTCAATCCATGGTTCCAATTAGACTTCGAGAATTGCAATTTGTAGGAAAGATAAAGATAATGAATTCCTCGACACCTGTGATACCTGTTCGTGCTGGTCATTTTAAGAAGTACTTAAGCCCCATTTAAGGTGACCATTGTTAAAGTATTCTAAAGAAAGGCCAAAGTGGTATTTATTTTTTTTCCAGCAACCTCCAAAACCCATTGTTATTGCCAAAGCGAGGAGTTGGTTTCATTCTTTGCGCAATTAAATCACCATTAAAGGCGTCTGGCTGGAAAGGTTTTTACAGTTGTGTAACATCTTAATCCACGAAAATAACTCACTTACCAACTCAATATGAATAACAAAATCAAAACATAATGCCCTGTTTTCTACTTATCTATTTATCTATCTACCTATTTACCTTATATTAATAAATATTTTTTTTTCTTTTGCCCTCAATGTCACGTACCTACATTCTTACTCTACCTTAGCTATCAAAACAGACTATATGAGGCTTTATTGCGGCATTAGATAACGTTTTCTAGTGTACACAGTGTGGATGTGTGCAAGGTAGCGGTAAAGTTTCTGAGTGATTCCCTTAGAGTTTCCGGGCTGTGAGAGAGAACGAGGAGGAGAGACTTAAGTATTTACGATAGGAGGCAGTCAACACCTATGGGAAGCGTGTGTTTGTACAGCAACTCAAGGCCATCCCTCTAACCCTCCTTCTCCCCTCCCCCCCTCCCTCCCACACACACTCACAGACGAAACCAATCCAAAAAAATATATAAAATCTTAGATAATGATATGGTGACTAAAAACAGTAGACACAAAGAGCGACTTGCATCCAATATACGTACACAAAACAAAATCGTACACACAACTGTAAATTAAACTATTTTTTCATGTTTTTGGTTTATCATCATCACCATTACCACCACCACTAACACCAAACATAACCACAATAACAACAACATTAACAATAACATCAGGAGCAACATTTTTACAACATCAAATACTACTACTATTACATACTACTACTACTACTACTACTACTACTATTACTATTACTACTACTACTACTACTACTACTACTACTACTATTACTACTACTACTACTACTACTACTACTACTACTACTACTGTTACTTCTATAGTAATAATAATATTGATAATAGTGAAATAATAAAAATTTAAATAATAATAATAATAATAACAATAATAATAATAGTATATCAATAACAACAACAACAACAGCAACAACAACAACAACAACAACAACAGCAACAACAGCAACAACAACAATAAGATCTACAACAACAACAACAACAACAACAACAACAATAAAATCTACAACAACAATGGATCGTGAGATAGTACGCCGTAAGGGAGGGAGAGACAGGGACAGAGACAGAGACAGAGACAAAGAAATAAAAGGAGACAGAAAAAGTGGGAGGGAAGGTTGAACAGAGAGATGGAGGGACAGAGGCAGGGATGAGAACGAACAAGATGGCCAGACACGGTCATAAACCAAGCAAATTACAGCGCATCACCAAGATGATGCTGTAACCACCAGATCTAATCACGAAAACAAACATTCTTTCGACCACCCGGCGCCTCTGTCTGTAATAACACGCATCTCGACCGCGTCCCCAAAGGTGCTGCAGGACGGGAAGGACAGTTGTATGGATGGGAAAATAGACATAAAACTAGTGGGCAAACTTGTCCCTCTCGCCACCTCGTACCTGCCTTGGGGGTTGAGGGTCACAGGTAATGAGAGGCGGAGGACAGGTGAGGAGGTGCCTGATGGAAGGATGATGAGGAAGGGATGCCATTATGTGACCGCTTAATGATGGAGGGATGAGAGAGAGAGAGAGAGAGAGAGAGAGAGAGAGAGAGAGAGAGAGAGAGAGAGAGAGAGAGAGAGAGAGAGAGAGAGAGAGAGAGAGAGAGAGAGAGTAGAAAAGATGACATCAAATAAAATAAAATACAAGCGGGCCAACGTTAAGGAAAACAAAACATTTATTTAAACGACCAATTTCACACACAAGAAGAAGAAAAAAAGATAATCATTGATAGAGAAAGAAAAAAAAATGTAAGCGGAGAATAAATAAATAAAGATGATGTGGATGGAAAACAGAGACAGAGAAGCAGCAAATAATCAAACAATTCCTACAACCAAGACAAGAAGTGCTCTTCCTCGTCATTATTTTATTGGCACAATCACCTGTTTGAGGGAGACAGTGGAGAAGGCAGGAAGGGAGGGGGATGAAGACAGGTAAGAAAGGAAGGAAGAAGGGAAGATGACAGGGGGATCAAAGAGGGAGGGAAGAGAGACATGTAAAGTAAAAAAGAAAGGAAGGTGGATACTAATGATGTAGAGGAAAGGGAGGAATGCAAGGAATACGTAGAGGACAAAGGAAGCAAGGGGGGGGGGAGAGGGAGAGAGAGGGAGAGAGAGAGAGAGAGAGAGAGAGAGAGAGAGAGAGAGAGAGAGAGAGAGAGAGAGAGAGAGAGAGAGAGAGAGAGAGAGAGAGAGAGAGAGAGAGAGAGAGAGAGAGAGAGAGAGAGAGAGAGAGAGAGAGAGAGAGAGAGAGATAACAGAAGACGGGAAGGGACACGAAATGACGCTGTAAAATTCTAATAATAATAATAATAATAATAATAATAATAATAATAATAAAACATATTCAAATAAATGCCCATGTAACAACTTTTCTCAATACAAATAATACCTTTAAGAATAAAAGACAAACTACACGAGACTCCAACTTACGACACACGCTACTCTTGCTAACAACATCCTTTATTGAAGCCATTAACATGAAAATATGATTAGGTTGAATAATGATATCATCATTACATCCTCCCACTCCTCCTCTTCCTCCTCCTCCTCCTCCTACTCCTCCTCCTCCTCCTCCTCCCCCTCCTCCCCCTCCACCTCCTCCTCCTCCTCCCAAGCCAGTCTAGTCATCCCACGCTTGGTACCGCCGACACCTTCACGAGGAATGTATCATGTTACTGCCTCGCGTCACTCCACCTTACCCCGCCCTGTCCCGCCCTCAACCCGCCCGGCCCTGCTTGGCCTTACCCTACCCTGCCCCGCCCCTCCCCGCCTTACCCTGCCTGCTTCACTCCAGTATGCTCCGTCTCATTTCAGCTTGTGTTGCCTTGCCCCGCCTTACTCCACCCAGCCCCGCCCCGCCCCTGTCTCGCCCCTCCCCGCCTTACCCCCACTTGTTGTGTCTCATTCGCCTCTTCCTGTCCCCTCCCCTCACACTCGCCCCTTGCCAACGTCTATAACTTACTCTCGTGCTGGCTCCCTGTACATCACTACATTAAGTTTTTTGTGTTGTTAATCGCATTACTTTAAAAGTTTCTTTAATTTGCATGCGTGTAATTGATGTTTTATAATATTATTTTCATATATATATATATATATATATATATATATATATATATATATATGTGTGTATATATATATATATATATATATATATATATATATATATATATATATATATATATATATATATCATTTGTATAGTTATAAATTAAAAGGAGTAAAAAATGCTTACGTATGTTCTAGACGTGTTCGCTTTACAGTAGTACTGCTATATATTATGGTACTATATTATTTTTAAGGTATGATTATGTTACGTGAATTGATTTTCAAATAACAACGAATACTGAATATTCATCTTGTATTATTACTACTAGTACTACTACTACTACTACTACTACTACTACTAGTAGTAGTAATAGTAGTAGTAGTAGTAGTAGTATAAATAGTAATTGTAAAAGTTTTAGTAGTAACAGCAGTAGTAGAAGATTGCAAACATTTTTCGTGTTTCTCTCCAGTAATAAAACCATTCTTTTATACATAAAGACGCCCGTGTATACAGACACGTAAACACGAGGCAATGCATCCATACAAACACCAAAGCAATGCACCCAGACAGCCAAGGTAGCATTATAAATAATACAAAAACACATTGATAATCACAGCATAAAGATAAACAAAACATACATAAATATAACTATGGATGCTCATAAACCTTCCCTAACGTAATAAACAAACTTATCAAGGCATTATAGACATCATCACAGGAATAATAACTTCAACCCTGATCTCTTCATGAATAACAAGCAGGACACACACACACACACACACACACACACACACACACACACACACACACACACACACACACACACACACACACACACACACACACACACACACACACACACACACACACACACACACACACACACACACAGACAGACACACAGAGTGAGAGAGAGAGAGAGAGAGAGAGAGAGAGAGAGAGAGAGAGAGAGAGAGAGAGAGAGAGAGAGAGAGAGAGAGAGAGAGAGAGAGAGAGAGACACACACACACA
>JAPQNM010000038.1:20423639-20426139 GCA_029783475.1 Metacarcinus magister
AAACAGACTTTTTTTTTACCATCACAATTTATGAATCCTAATACATTTTTTGTCAAATTCCATGGACAAAACTCTCTCTCTCTCTCTCTCTCTCTCTCTCTCTCTCTCTCTCTCTCTCTCTCTCTCTCTCTCTCTCTCTCTCTCTCTCTCTCTCTCTCTCTCTCTCTCTCTCTCTCTCTCTCTCTCTCTCTCTCTCTCTCTCTCTCTCTCTCTCTCTCTCTCTCTCTCGGCCAAGACCTGAAAGGTAAGCCGTTGTGCAGGTTGAGTCTCGCACGTCCTTACGCAAGCCAAGGGCCAGACAGGGGCCTTCAGCTTCCAGGCGGCGGCAGCAGCGGCACCACCACCACGAAGGATAATACTCAGTCACGAGTCTCAATTAACGCGAAATAACTGAGTCTCTCTCCCTCGTCTCAACTCAAGGTATGAAGGAAAAAAGAGTGTACAGTATACCCTAGGCACCTTAATCTTGGTTATTACATCGCTAAATCCAGCAGATAAGTAGTAAGGACGTTGTGAGTGGGCCTGCGGTCCTGGTCCTGGCTCGCGTGTGTACCCTGAAGTGGCTGATAGAAGGTAGGGACGGACGGTCTACCATACGCTGTCCCCTCCAATCATAAGGAAAGGAACCATGCAATTTTCGGCAGTTCACATGGCCATCACCAGATCGGTATCGCTCGAGTGAATCGCTTTCTGATTCCATGAAGGGAGGTAATCTGCGCTCATCGATATTCCAGCACTTTGAGATTGGAAAATAGTGGTGATTTGCTACAATTTCCTTGAAATAGACGGAGGCCCATGTCTATTAAGAATGTTTCTTTTGGTGCGACAAAAAGAATTGAGAAGCTGTGGGCCTTTTTTATGACCAAAAAAAAAAAAGTTACGCAACGAAGAGAAGGAAAAAATCATAAACAGCAGCAGAAAGCAGCTGCCAATAACAGCACTACAACGCGGCTGGCGAGTGAGAGGCAACGTATGGGACAGTACGAGTCTACAGGATGCTGGGAGGTGACAGTGATTGGGGCAAGGTTTTTACGTTCCCTTAAGTAGAGGTGGTGAGGCTGTACCAAAGGGTCATTTACTAGAGTCTTACAGATCACGCGCTGGACTCGTGATCGTCAGCCATTACCTACCCGGCGAGAGCTTGCAGCTTATTATAACCAAATTTGTGCATAAGACCTTTCACACAACACACACCCCATCCTCTTGCTTAAGGAAGACAGTAACTGCTTGGTTATCAGTGAACCTTTGCATCTTGAGCGAAGCGCGAACTCGAGCAAGCCCAGTGACAGGCCGAGACGCTACCACTGAGCTACAAAGCAGTATGCTGAGCTGCCGTGTGTGTGTGTGTGTGTGTGTGTGTGTGTGTGTGTGTGTGTGTGTGTGTGTGTGTGTGTGTGTGTGTGTGTGTGTGTGTGTGTGTGTGTGTGTGTGTGTGTGTGTGTGTGTGTGTGTGTGTGTGTGTGTCTCTCTCCTATACTAAATTGGCCTAGCTACCAGGCTTAATGTAGAAGCTGCTCTATTTGGAACTTGAATAATATGAATGTCTAAACACCAAAATTTTCTTTCATATCTGGCAGACCTATAATTAATCCCAATTTTTTAGGAGACAAGGTACCATTCCAGCGAATATATTTACATATATATACATTTACACACACACACACACACACACACACACACACACACACACACACACACACACACACACACAGAAAATATATATATATATATATATATATATATATATATATATATATATATCATGTTATACGCACACACACACAAACATACGCACACACACAAACACAAACACACACACACACACACACACACACACACACACACACACACACACACACACTTATATTATTGTGAAACGATAACAATAATTTTAAAAATATATATATCTCGTTGTTTAAAGCCTACGATAAATGTAGATATTTATCTGTCCACAGACACTTGACTAATTAGTCATTACTAAATATGGGAAGGTCATCATATGCTCAAGAATAATCTTTATTTATTTTTTTACGATAGAAAGTTCGGGTCAAGATCAGGGGAAGGTGTCCTATAATATCCGATGCCATAATAGTGTTAACAAAGTGGACGCATCGAGACAGCGAGAATGTGTGTATGTGTGTGTGTGTGTGTGCCGTGTTATATGAAATACTGCCAATATCTAATAAACGATGGACAGTGATTATGAAAACTCCTTGTGGGTGACGGGGGACGCGATCGGTCAACAAAGTACCATCAAAGGTAATGACACATTGTCGTCCACGTGCTACCGCCATATAGTAGCGGCGTTGTTTTCCTTACACTATATTTCTCTTCTCTGGTATACAACCCCTGACATTTACGATCCATACTTTTATATCCCACTTTCAAGATAAGACAACTCTTTTTTTCCCAACAACCACCACCAACCACGCCCACAACTTTCACCCTGATTTAATTTTTGATCTGCACGACACTTAGCTAACCTTCCACATGTCCACGT
>JAPQNM010000038.1:20431139-20436139 GCA_029783475.1 Metacarcinus magister
TAAGTTAGGAGTGATCACAGGAAAGACTATTAATTATGGCGGGGAAAATGCGACATGAGGTACGAGAAAGGAAATGTGTGGTTGGTAATTATGAGATCCAGCTTGTCACTTGCTGCCCGAGGTGAAGGCAATATGGTGATCTTGATCCGCAAGTGTTCTTTTACTCTTTTTGTGTGTATGTTTTGCCTTTTTAATGGCCACGTGCTTTATCTAGATGCTGCACGTCATCTTTCACACAAACTTGCGGGATGTCTTGACCTGAAATCTACTCCGGTAACTACTAAATTATAGATACAGACCCAGAATGATTATTGTGTTAGGTTACGTGTTGAGTGGAAAAACATACGGCTGACAGATGAGTCAAAAATAAAAAGGGTTTGGAGTTCAGCCACGTATATATTTAACTATTTTATCTACCTTTGTGGGAGTTAAGATTTGGAAGATGTAAGGATGAGCCGGACAAAGACGGGAAACCAAGGCTTTTTACACCATATAAAGTACCTTGCCACTAGAGAGGGTGTGATAGGTATGGAGAGTTATTCTGATACACCCATCCGTACAAAAGTTTCTCTTGAAATCTCTATATCTGTGATCCTCGCTGCTGCCTCGAGGCATGTCCGGCCTGCTACCGACAACTGTAAACTAGCCACTCCTTCACCCCCACAGGGCCAGCGCACGGCAATAAAGTACTTCATATACATTGTGTGATGCTATAAAAGCCCTTGTAAAGCTGATTGTTCTGTGTCTGCTGGTTACACGCTCTTTTCTTATGTTGATGAAGCCACCAATGGTAATTCCTATCTGTATATCTTCACATAAGGCTTGGCTAACCTTGACACTCTCGCTCGATCTAAGAAAGGTTTGTTTTATGCACCGCTAACGCCAAGGCTATCGAGCCTGAGGAAATCAGCCAAAATATATGGTCGTGATATACTATATGGTTACAGAAGACACCTCATATAAATTTACATAATGGTAGATAAGGATGTCAATATTGTAATGGAACCCGTTGAACAGCCGCACATTCTTCACTGTACAATTGGAATACATATGAATTAAGTCTCTTATTGTACGGCATACTTAGCTATCTACTCACAAGTACAGTATAGGTTTGTAATTATCCTTGTCCTTTTATTTTATTTTCGTGTAGCAGTGCTGACAAAGGTATTGGCATGCAAGAAACTATGCACGGCCTTGTGTCTCACCACAGGGGGATATTAAGGCTCTAGGAGAGGTACACATTTAACCCCAACCATACGTAAACACTTGAAAGCATCGTAAATCTTGCAGACATGAGGCTCCACCATACCGCTCAGCACGCCTCGCCCCTCATTTCCCTACAACTTTATGAGGCGGTCACAGCTCAGGCGATTTCTTTCACTCTTCTCTCCTGCGTCTCCCTGCAATCACACAGCACACAAGTAGTTTTGTTGGTGGTTCTTACTTGTCTTTTCATTCGTATGCTTCGTGTTGTGATTCTACTCCAGTGCGCCAACCCAGCATTATGCTCATCTCTCTCCTTATTTAGTAGCTAACGATTTGAGTAATTGAGTCGTTAGTGGGGAAGCGGCTGCCGATGCACTTGTCTCGGCAAAGTGCAGTGATTTATGGTGATTGTTGGTTACACGGGCGGCAGGTGACTGGGAGGGTGCACTGTAGTCCTGCAGGCTATGTAAATGACTATTGATATCCGACACGAGTGACGAAATTATGAGGTAAAATCTTCACCCCACGCACTGCCATTTTTTTTTCTTCCTTTTTTTGCTGTCTGAAGCCTTTCCTTTCCTTCCTTTTTTCTGTTTCTTGACACTTGAAAAAACTACGAATACCATTCACTCGGCGAGTGAACAAAAAAAAGAAAGTTTTCCTGCATCAAATATTAACACCAGGCTTCAAATGCAAATAAAGTAATTGGTGGGTAATTTGCGTTCGTTAATCTTTTTTCTAACATGAGGATAAAAAGGGTTCAACGGAGGCTCCGATAACCAATTACAAAATTAAAACATTGAACAGCCTGCCTGAAGGTGACAGCCTCGTTTAGTCTAGTAGCTAATAGTTATTTTTGTTAACCACAGACAAGAAATACAAAAAACTAACCGATGTGTGGTGATTATACGTAACTCGCCATGCTAATTGAGGGCTCATGAGAACATACGAAAAAGCAAACTGAGGACCTGTGCATAGATATGAAGTTAAATACAAGTGTGCGTTCTGGTCTTGTGTTCAGAGAAAGGCAATGCCGAAAAAGGCGGGACAGAGTAATTATTAGAATGCAATTTCGTGTTGCAAAAGAAAGAGAGCGAGAGCGAGAGCGAGAGCGAGAGAGAGAGAGAGAGAGAGAGAGAGAGAGAGAGAGAGAGAGAGAGAGAGAGAGAGAGAGAGAGAGAGAGAGAGAGAGAGTTGATTTTGTATCGCTAGTCTACACGTCCACAAGCTATTGTTCCTTGATGGAGTGAGTGTTTGATCGTCTGGCCTCACCCTGCACCCTCCCCATCCCCGCTGTGGGCGCCGCGGTTCTGTTGGAGGCGGGTTGAGGGTGAAGAGGGCGGCGGGGTGTCTCAAAAGGTGTAGAAAGGGTAGATCAGGGCGGAGAGGTGTATGTATGGTAGTAAGTGTCAGTTGGGTGTCTAGGAGGGTGTAGCAGGGGCGTGGAAGGCGTGTATAACCAGGTTGATGGGAGAGTGTTGCAGGTCCAGTGTCGTGAGGGAGGTGCATTGGAGGGCGTAGGGCAAGGTGCGTGTTTGGAGTGTAGTGTTTGGAGCTGCCGAAGGAATGAAAGCAGATATTATGTGTTGCACGGAGGTAATTTTTAGCCAATGATATCTTCTAGACACACACGCACAGGCAAACACTCGCACACACAGACAAACATACACACACACACACACACACACACACACTCACACACACTCACACATACACACACACACACACACACACACACACACACACACACACACACACACATATGCCCATACCAGTCCAGTTTTTACGTGAAATGCTACAATTTTTACAAGCCCGTCCTTCCACCTTCCCTCCCTCAACCCCTCCACTCCATTCTCTCTGCCCCTTGAATCGCCGTCATCCTATAAGGTGGAGTATCCACTAAGCAAAGTTCTTAAGTACAGTTTGGTAGTAGGTTTTTTTTCTGAAGTGACTTACAGCTATCATAAACTGACTAATGATTTATTATTTTATATTTTTTTCAAGAACTGGGCCTGTCTTTGTGAGTGGCGAGGTTGCAGGCCTTCTGGCAGATTTTATACAATATTAATAATAACATTGATAATAAAAATAATAATAATAATAATAATAATAATAATAATAATAATAATAATAATAATAATAATAATAATAATAATAATGATAATAGCAATAATGATAGCAATAATGATAATAATAATAATAACAATAATAATAGTAATAAAAATAATATCAATAATAATAATGATAATAATAATAATAATAATAGTAATAATAATAATAATAATAGTAATAATAATAAGGGATAATGATAATGATAATATTACTTACATTTTTCCTTCTTCCCTTCCCTCCAGCTTTAAAACGTCTGGCTCTGGTTTTCAGGTTGAGTGTTATCAACCACAAACTCCACTGTAACGGGACATCTGCGGCTCCGATGGGCTGGCCTCGAGCTGTCACCAGTCTAAAACAAACAAAAAATTAGTATCAAGTGGAGACTGACCTGAATTTAAGATTAGGACGCAGCTACCTCTAATCCTATTATAAACTGGTTGACGTCACGTGCTCTTTGTTCTCTGATTGATTTGACGTAACAGAGCGTCAGTAGAAGGTGCAGCAGCCTGTGGGATGTTCTGTCTGATCCTCACAGCCTCCAGCTCTGCGTCACCTCACACTTGTTCTGGTTGGGTGTGCATGACGAACAGTCAGTTAGCTGCTGCGTCATGCACACCATGATAACAATTAAAGTGTTATGATACTACAAGTCATGATGGTGGTCATGATGATGTTAATTGTAGTAATAATAATGATTTTATTATGATACTAATGTTGATATTACTTATAATGCTAATTATAATGCTAATAATAATAATAACAACAACAATAATGGTAATAACAAAATATATTATTGCTATCAGTAGTAGTAGTAGTAGTAGTAGTAGTAGTAGTAGTAGTAGTAGTAGTAGTAGTAGCAGTAGCAGTAGCAGTAGTAGTAGTAGTAGTAGTACCAGTATTATTATTATTATTATTATTATTATTATTATTATTATTATTATTATTATTATTATCATTATTATTATTATTGTTATTGTCGTAGTAGTAGTAGTAATAATACCAGTAGTGCATAGTAATTATTATGATTATCATCACCATCATCATTATCAACAACATTATTACTGTAAATTATTATATATTTTTTCAACAGCGTCAATACCTTTGTCACTGCCTCAGGCCAAATGGATAAGCACGACTGACTTCGTCTTGTTACCAGAAAGAAAAGACTGTACTGCATTATATATTTCTCTTCACACACAATCATAACCATCATTGTCCATCGCCAGTATTACGTTCAAGACTCCCACATTGTACTCTCATTTTCATCTCAAATTGCAAATCTCTTGATATACGATGATAAGAAAGTTACTATATGACATACTTTAAATTTCTATGTCTCACAATTATTTAAGTGATATTCTATATGACCCACAACTTACACTTATTCCTTATTCATCTGAATGCTATATTATCAGCTACTACTACACCACTCGAACAGCTGTAAGCAAAGACAGCAGCGTGTTGTACGATGCTAACAATGTCTCGCTCATTATAACAGCCATAGTGTTAGTATCAGCCTACAACTATTACTCTTCACCGCTGTTAAAGGCTGGCCACTTAAGAACTTTACGGTACCCAATGTGATTTAATCTATCAATAAAAAAAAAAGTTTAAAAGTTTACTAATACCGCATCTTTTATCACTTCTCATTTATACTAAATAAGGAACAGAAGCTGAATAAA
>JAPQNM010000038.1:20441139-20448639 GCA_029783475.1 Metacarcinus magister
GGGCTACCAACATACGCACGCACCAGATTAACAGCCAATGTTGTTATAAGTATCTAGATTTTGAATATATGTACTCTAAAATTATGTGTTAAGCGTAGAAAACGTCACTAAAACCAAGAGGAGACATGACAACACCACAAAGGCCACACACCACATCAGCCAACTCCCTCACCCCGCGTGTGGGAAGCCAGAGCGCCACAGCATCCCGGCTACGTGAGCAGCAGGTGCCCCTTCCCCTCTCCCACCGTGCCCCACAAAAAAACTCCATCCCCCACCGTTCCCTCCTTTCTCCATCACCATCAGACCCCCACCGATACTCGCTTCTCCATCCTACAATTATTCCTAAGGTGACCTCCTCGTCCTTCTTGCAGTAAGAAAACCGGACTGAGGTACAAAGTCCAACAAAACTGGTATATACTTCATCCAAAAGGAAAAGTTTCTCAGCTTGATTCTATATTTTCTAAAACCTTGATCTCTACTTATATTTCAAAGTCAATCGGTGGTTTCGAAAGTAATGCACTATAACACAATACAAAATAACACTGCAAATAACACATATATCCATACACACGCAAGAAAGGGTTTGGTAAGCATTCCTAATTCCATCACTCCAAAACGCAATTCAAACAAATCAAGCACAATAGATATATATGAAGATCAGTGTGAGTATGTATGGAAGAGAGAGTAATCAAGTGAATGAATAAAAGGGTGGAGAGAGTAGGAATGATAAATGGGTAGGCAAGTGAGCAGGTAAGGCAGGTGGGCAGGCAGGGACATACGTGGATAGGGAGATGGATGAGTGAGTGAGTGAGTGGGTGGGAATGTGTTTTATGACCTGGTGGCGTAGGACTAGAATGAATCATGAGCTATCAAAACACACACCAACCGTCATGCTCACCTCCTTACTTTCTCCCACGTGATGATGATGAGGATGAGGATGATGATGATGATGATGATGATGATGATGATGATAAGAAAGAAGAAAAGGAGGAGTAGTAGTAAATAAGATAAGGAAAGGATGGTTTGTGGTAATGGTTTCTCACATCTGACGAGATACATCATTTCCGTGTCATGTGATAAGAATAATGTTTACTCTCTCTCTCTCTCTCTCTCTCTCTCTCTCTCTCTCTCTCTCTCTCTCTCTCTCTCTCTCTCTCTCTCTCTCTCTCTCTCTCTCTCTCTCTCTCTTTCAGTTATATATTTGTAATAGGTCGTCTTCTTCTTTTTCCTTTACTTTCTTCTCGTCTTGTTCAGTCTCCTATCCATCTTACTCAATCTCCTGTTCTTTGTTCTCCCAATATTATTTCTGGTTCTCATCCAATCACTACTCGCTATTTTTGTTTACTTCAGGCGGACGTCATGATCTTTGCAAAATAGAATATACTCTCTCTCTCTCTCTCTCTCTCTCTCTCTCTCTCTCTCTCTCTCTCTCTCTCTCTCTCTCTCTCTCTCTCTCTCTCTCTCTCTCTCTCTCTCTCTCTCTCTCTCTCTCTCTCTCTCTCTCTCTCTCTCTCTTTATCGATGTATTCAGTTTAGTGTAACTGTATCCATATAAGGCTGTATCTCTGCCACAATAAGCACGTTCTCTAACTCCCTAATGCGAGCTCTCTAACCGGCATGGAAAAGAAAGTGAGAGGAGGTAGGGAGGTAAAGTGAAAAGAGAAACGGAGGAGGAGGAGGAGAAGAAGACGGAGGAGTGTGCTGGGAAGAACTAGTCTCGTGTTGTAAAACGTTCAAGGTCACCAGGACTAGAAATATCCTTCACCCTCTGCACCTTTAAGTGAGGCCAGTCTGTGTACTGATGCTTCGTATGCCTCTTAATTAAATACTTTTCTACTTAACTTATCAATTAATCTCACCTTCTCCTACGGTTGAATTCATGTTATTCATACTTATACTTACATTGGTCTGTGAAATGAATTTTGAATTGATTTTTTTTTTTTTTTAACATTTTCTTTTTGTAGTTACACCATTGTGATGTTATTTTAAGATTGAATAAAAAACTGAGTAGGGGTTGATGTGCTTACTTGTTCTTTTTACATACTTATATATCGGAATAAATATCAAGTGTGTTTCATACAAATATATGTGTGTGTGTGTGTGTGTGTGTGTGTGTGTGTGTGTGTGTGTGTGTGTGTGTCTGTGTCTGCGTCTGTGTGTGTGTGTGTGTGTGTGTGTGTGTGTGTGTGTGTGTGTGTGTGTGTGTCTGTCTGTGTGTGTGTGTGTGTGTGTGTGTGTGTGTGTGTGTGTGTGTGTGTGTGTGTGTGTGTGTGTGTGTGTGTGTCTGCGTCTGTGTGTGTGTGTGTGTGTGTGTGTGTGTGTGTGTGTGTGTGTGTGTGTGTGTGTGTGTGTGTGTGTGTGTGTGTGTGTGTGTGTGTATGCGCGTGCGTGTATGTGTAACTGCAAGAGCATACATACATCCATAAAATAAAACAAGGCCGAAAACAAAACATTAAGCCAAATCCAAGTACTGCGGGCGGCATTGAATCAAACTTTCACCTACTGTAGAAATATCATACATAAAAAAAGTGGGTGGATGAGAGAGAACAGCTGCAGGGAGGGAATAAAAATAAAGACAAGGACTCCTTCGAGACACCTGCATCCTTATTCCCTCACGCAAAGCTGAGAGCTAACATTATTAATACCAGCCCACTGTCATGCCATCAAGGTCGACTTATGACTCACTTCGACACCAGACAAACAAAACACGATCACCACCACTGTTGCAGCGCTTCGTGTCGCGGCTTTCATCTCCTCTTTCTCGTCCTCTCCCATGGCCTCTCCCTCGTCTTCCTCCTTTTCTTCTTCTGCTCCTCCTCTTGCTCCTCCCCTTCCTCATCCAACTCCTCCTCCTTCTTCTCCTCCTCCTCCTCTTTCTCCTCCTCTTCCTCCTCATTCTATTTACACTTAAATTCTTTTGCCTTATGTATAGTATATAACTATCGATGAATTGAAGTATTAATACAAAAAAAATGTTTAGTAGCCCTCTTTTAAAATCAAATATTCAGATTCGCAACACTCGTTCCTTAGGTGTGGAGTGTAAGCGAGTGGTTTCCAGGACGCTGTTGAGTGTGAACATTTACCTTACACGGCAGAAGGCTGTAAGGGAGAAGACCTTGACGAACTTCACCACGCAAAATAAATAAGAATCGATTTGAATTTGTAATATGTAATGATAAATGACGAGGACAGCGATGGATATAAAAACGATTGGGAATATAAACAAAAACATATATGACGCTAATTCTATATACTCGTGATAAAGTTTGGGTGAAAGAAAAAATTGTAATTATCCGCTTAAATGTGGAATGAAGACAGGAATAATTGGTTGACGTTATTTATCATGGTGTTCACAGCCCGCAGAGTTTGGATTCTCATAATATTTAACATCACTCCGCTATCTGTATGCTTCGTGTGTTTACAGGAGAGACACAGACTAGGGAAAAACTGGGAGGTGTTTTATAAGTCAGACTCAGGCAGATCATGAAGTATATTGACAGACAGAAGAAGAATTTGCAAAGAAAATACCCGCATGTCAATTTTTATCCTCTTATAGATTTCCTGGTTTAAACATCCATAATCTTAGTTCATTTTTCCAACGCGCTCTCTCTCTCTCTCTCTCTCTCTCTCTCTCTCTCTCTCTCTCTCTCTCTCTTCTCTTTCTCTCTCTCTCTCTCTCTCTCTCTCTCTCTCTCTCTCTCTCTCTCTCTCTCTCTCTCTCTCTCTCTCTCTCTCTCTCTCTCTCTCTCTCTCTCTCTCTCTCTCTCTCTCTCTCTCTCTCTCTCTCTTTAAAACATGAAAATATATCGTACATACGGAATTTATTTTACAACGCGACTTTCCTTTTTTCATTAAGAGTTGCACGGAATTACTTGTTCGCTAAGACCTCAATGTAATTACTTGCCTCGTATTTGTTCGACACGCTTTCACTCTCTGCATCAATTCTTCCCACCTCTTCCCTACATTTTCGTCTCCCTTGTTTGCTGTCTAAAGAACTCATTACAACACTCTCTCTTCAACACACCTACATACGTGGCATCGCTGTAGTATTAACCTTTCCTTTCCCCTCGTGTCTTATTCCGTCTCTCTCTCTCTCTCTCTCTCTCTCTCTCTCTCTCTCTCTCTCTCTCTCTCTCTCTCTCTCTCTCTCTCTCTCTCTCTCTCTCTCTCTCTCTCTCTCTCTCTCTCTCGCTCGCTCGCTCGCTCTCTAAGCTCGTGGTTATGTCCTTCCCTGGTATTTCTAGACACCGCACCTCCCACCACAACTACCACTACCACCACCACCACCACCAATACCAATACCACCACCACCACCACCACCACCACCATGACCACCACCACTACCACCACCACCACTACCACCACCACAACCACTACCACCATGACCAGCACTACCACCACCATGACCACCACCACAACCACTACCACCATGACCACCACCACCACCACCATGACCACCACCACCACCACCACAACCGCCATGACCACCACCGTCTCGTCCCCTTCTTTTCACAAATCCCTTTTGACCGATGGTTCTGAATGTCTGAGTTTCATCCACGTGTCTCAGGAAGTCAGTTAGGTTGAGTGGTTGGATGGATGGATGGACGGTCACGCTTGACAAAACACACACACACACACACACACACACACACACACACACACACACACACACACACACACACACACACACACACACATACAAGCACACACGTACGTTATTTTCCGCCGCAGAAGAAGGAGATGTTGGAGGTCCTAAACGCCTTGGAATATGGGTGTGTGTTGGTGATAGTGTTGTTGGTGTTGTTTCTTGTCTAGTCATATAACACGCACGTCCATGAGGCCACGGGCAGTATAAACAAGTACCGGGATTACCTGCCTGCCTCCTCCCGCCGCGCCCTTCTCATCCCTCTCACAACACACTTACGGATAAATGCATTTCTTTTCTCCTCGTCACATAACGCCTGACACTCTCAAGGCTGAAGCAGAGAACGGTTTAAAAACACCACATCATGGGGCTTAAATGGCTTACAGTGGTTATGGAGGAGAGATCTGCAAGCCATCTCTCTCTCTCTTTTCTTTTCTCCTCTCTCTCTCTCTCTCTCTCTCTCTCTCTCTCTCTCTCTCTCTCTCTCTCTCTCTCTCTCTCTCATGTACGGATCTTTCCTGGTGTGTTATGCGTCTAGACGGCAAATAGGTATAAGGGTAGGAGCAGTATGCATCGTGTGAATGGCTTATGCAAATGACTCGTAAGTCTGTGAAGCGTGGGAAGCACCAGGAGGCGACCATGTGTTGGGAGGGAAGAGGACGGGCGGTGTGGTGGGGCTGTGATGAAGGGAAGACAGGAATGGTTTGCAGAATATTGTTGAATGCTGCTGGGTGAGCTTGGTTATGCTGGGGAAATATGGATGTGGGAGACTAGATTAACGTGAAGTACTCCAGCCAGTCAGCCCTGAAGGAGTGAGTCGGTACGTGGAGTAGAAGGGAAAGAGCTACTGGAGTGACATGTGTTTCGTTTATATTATAACATATCGGTTTTTCAGGGTTCATACTCATTCCTTAACGATCCATAATAATACGGGAGTTAAGGAGAATCATCCATACCTAGTGAAAAAACGTAAGGTGGACGAGTTTCTATTTTCAAGGTAGATTCATTTTTTAAAATGAGATAAGTGTTTATAGAATTATACCCTTATACATAAGGAATACAGCAAAAAACCTCATATATTCAAAGCATGTTTCCTGATTTCGTATGAGTTTGACAGAAATTACATATTTTCATTAGAAACCTCATTACTAAGTTAAAAGGAATGCATAAAGTGATCAGTCTATCTATCTATATATCTATCTATTTATGCATACATACATAAATACACACATACACATACACACATACACACACACACACACACACACACACACACACACACACACACACACACACACACACACACACACAGATATATATATATATATATATATATATATATATATATATATATATATATATATATATATCCCAGCGCCCCGCACCTCCCTTGGGCAGGTAGGGTACAACAAGAATACTTGATGTCATAGACTGCGTGATGTCCTTAACAACAAGGCACACAGCAGGAGCCGAAGGAAAGTCAGGTGTGGCAGTCTCTTTGCCATCATCACGTCGCTCCATTAAAGGTTTCCTTATTACCACGGCACCCTTGCATGTCCCTCACTCATCTAGCATCAAACAATGGATGCACTTTAGACGCTCCTTTGGCTGGGGAACACACAGGAGATGAGCCAGAAAGTGCCTTATGTTGGTTGGGTGTTGCTTCATTCGTTGAGTCATGGTGTCCCCTCATTGTGTGTCGTAGGTAATAGATTTTCCCTCTAAAGGCGCCTGACTGTTGTCTTTAGAGTCCGCGACGCCACCCTACAGCAACACGACGGTAACAACACTTATCAGGGACAGACTTTTATAGTTCCACTTCCATCGTACCACCCACAAGCACTAAACCCCCTCCCCCCAAAAAAACACACACACACACACACACACACACACACACACACACACACACACACACACACACACACACACACACACACACACACACACACACACACACACACACACACACACACAATCATCACCATCATCACCACCACCACCAAGAACAACAGCAAGGTGTGACATTCAACAACTGACAACCTCAATAGAAATTGGACCAGAAGTTGCTAGGCTGATTGTAACCTCATCAAGTCCAGCCTATAGGAAGGGTTTCTACCAAGGCCAGTGAAGACCAGGTGATGCACTACAACAAGAACTACTTCAACGGGAACGACTGCCAAACCAGCTGCCGTCCTAACTTAAACCTGCTATCATCCTTGAGTGTGGCCAAATATTTTCTTTTTATGCCCCGGAACAGGACTCAGACGTGCCTAGACATCTAATCAAGAGAAGGACATCACATCTATACACAGCAATACCAAACCTGCTACACCATCCTAGCAACCTTATCCAGAACTAAGGCCTTCTTCCGTGCCACTCAACGACAGCCTCCAAGAAACAGATCAGCATCACATTCTAGATAGAAACACCAAAAAGTAAACAAGAGTGAACAGGGGAAGATACACTGATAGTACATCAGTGTTACATAGAGAAAAAAAGAGAGAAACCCCTGCGGTAGGAGGATGAGGAGGAGGAGGAGGAGGAGGAGGAGGAGGAGGAGGAGGGGGAGGAGGACACCTTCCCTCACTCTGGTAACATGAATCTCCATTACAAGTTGGAACACAAGAAGGTGAACAAGAATGAAGGGCATCTCAGACTTGTATATTTTTTTTCTTTTTAACACAAGTGGAGAGAGGCTTAAGGCGGACAAATAAGGAGAAAAAAACTCCACGGTATCCTGTTCTGTAAAGATAAAGGATACAACTCTCTTTGGGGATGTCACACCCGGAGAAAAAAGAAACTGTTATAGGAAAGACAAATACTTTACTATTTATAGATATATTCAATAGTAAAAG
>JAPQNM010000038.1:20453639-20456139 GCA_029783475.1 Metacarcinus magister
TTCTTCATTACGCGGCGGTAACAAGCCCTTAATAGCCTCGCATGAAGTGGGACGCAACCAGGCGTTATATACCCCGCTACAAGGAACTTATGAGTGCAGAGAGAAACAAAAAATCTCCCGGAGGCCATGATAGTGTGTGCTATTTCTTAGGTAAGTGTGGAAGCGCGCGAGTAGTGTAAGGTGTGTGTGTGTGTGTGTGTGTGTGTGTGTGTGTGTGTGTGTGTGTGTGTGTGTGTGTGTGTGTGTGTGTGTGTGTGTGTGTGTGTGTGTGTGTGTGTGTGTGTGTGTGTGTGTGTGTGTGTGTGTGTGTGTGTGTGTGTGTGTGTGTGGTGTTGAGTGTAGGCTGGCGGCTGGGTGTCGGTGTGTAAGGCGTTGCTAGTAATGGATGTTGCAGACTTTTTGGTTCGTGTTAATGAGCGTAAATGGATGTTGTCAGTAAGCAAGTCTAGTTAGCTGTCGGTGGAGGTGGTTACATGCGGGTGGGCACCATTAAGTGTAAATAAATGTTGGCATGTAACATAAAACAAAATAGAGCAACATGTTTTGTTGTGGCAGCTATATCATAGTAGTTTTTATTTTATTTTTTAATTTCATTTTATGAGACAACAATGCAGCTAACTCCCTTCTTATATGCACGGTTTGTTAGTAAGTCGCCAATATTAGATAACTAGATAATAAAAGTTTCCTTCGTTAATAGGCAATGAGAACATAAAACGCAGCCAAGCGACGCGACATAGCTCCATATTCTCCTCAAGCCTCACACCCTATCAACACATATATAACCAGGCACAGTATCATCCCCTCGCCGCCACTATGTTACGTGATTAGCCATTAAAGTTCATTGAATCTTTGAGTTCGAACGCCTTATTTCAATATATCAATAGGTCACGTACAGTACATTCTGCTGCTGCATCACGTTACCGCTGCAACACAACTCATATGAAGATGCACCGTGAGGCCTCATTTTTCTACAACCAAATAAACTTTTAACAGAGTAATTATGTGGTTCTGTAATCATCATCTGCTAATATCTAGAGCTGCCAACGACGCCCGTTCATGGCAGGAGCTGTTGATGTATTGGTCGTAATTTTTTTAAGTGTCCACGTGGCTGAGACTTGATAATTAATGACCAGAAAGGTTGTTGTTCTCGTGTAATGACATATGACGACAGGTGCAGATTGTGCGGGGACTTACACGGGAGACCAGGCTAAGGGTTTGTCGTGGCTGCCGGGATTAAGAAAGCGAGGGTCAGCGGCTCCGTCAACCATGTTTGGCTCAAGCTGGAGGCGACAAACAAAAGAAATCTCGTCGACGCGGGTCCTTTAGAAAGAGATGCATAGCAGACGGTCTCTGTGCGGCGCACCTGACGAAAGTACAGTCTGATATCTTTATTTGAGACAACATTGCGGCAACCGATGATCAGACATAAAAAGTGAAGTAAGAGGCCGACGGTTACACAGGAAACTCATTATGGTTGTCCAGAAAGTGTGCGTACCCGAACCCAAGGACCACCAGAGAGGCCGATTCGTGCCATAAAGAGTAACAATGACAAGCATAATGGAGAGGATAAAAAGCCAAGTGATATATTACACTTCACTAACACTTTTACAAATTTACTCCCAAAAAGAATTAAATATCTACCATAAGCTGCTATGATCAAACACAGCCTCGGGCAAAAGTTAAGTCACGCGTGGATGCTAAATTATTAGGACGTAGCATTTAACCCTGTTGGGCATGATGGATCACCGACCTTCCTCAACCCAACTCTAACGCCTTACAGACCACACGGGCAGTACCGAGCTCCTGTCTGGCAAACAATAAAAAAGTACTATACCCAGCGGAGTAGGACATAAAAAGATTCATAAATTGAACCAGTAAAAAAGTATGACAAATGTATGAGGAATTTGCAGTACTGATCATAGATGTGAAAAAGGATTACATAGGATTACATAAAATTACATTGGAAGAACAGAAACCAGAAAAATTGGTTGTATATAAGGAAGGCTTCTACTGAGCTACGCACTACTGTTAACAGATTACGTGTGGGAGAAGAGGATAGCATAGCGCAAGTCTCCTCCCCACCTACCTCTCCCTCCAGCAACGTGGTGGTGTAGTAGTCAGTAAATATAACATAACTACAAGTAAGGTCTTTGCCCAACTTATCATTCTAACTCACTCAATCAACCAATCAACCAAACACAATTATAAAGTGAGTTATTTATTGTAAGCTATTAGTCATCCTCATCTGTTGATATTGCTTGATATTTCCGTGTTATGTTGGGTATTTTTTCATTTACGATTGGTTTGAGTTTATTTGTGAGCTTTACACATCATTTATGCAAATTTTTTGGGGGGTAACGGATTCCAGTTGATCGACTTCATATCCATTTTCTATTTGCGAAACTTGTTTTCCTTTTATAATCTGGTGCCAGTAGCGATTTTTTCTTTTTTTAAATTAAATAGTTAAGCATGATTATAACAATGTTGTGGCCGCTGTTTG
>JAPQNM010000038.1:20461139-20466139 GCA_029783475.1 Metacarcinus magister
CTGTATCTTGAAAAGCGTCTCTTGTTTTCTCGCCGTGAATGGCAGAGAAACATTTATTAGTACAAAGAGTTTCTGTCGTTATGCAAGTGGGCGAGATGGAAAGGAACATGAGTGATTGTCCTTATACTGGAACCAAAGCCTCATAAAAAAGGGTCACCTGATGTAACTCTGCTCATTCAAAAACCACCACTGGAATGCTTAATGGTAGGGTGGCTGCTCAGGTGTATCGCGGGAGGGCAAGACATTATGACGTATGACTGCATTTGTCTGCTAAGGGACACTGGCGCCTCGTAGTGGAAGTCTGGGGGGTGAGGGGTGTGAAGAAAATATTGTACCGTTAATGCACGAAAACGGATATCGTATAATGTAAACCAATGATTGCACGGATTATGTCAATAAATAAACGTGTAAGGTTCTGGTCCACAGCCTCAATTATTTTTTCTAATTACCAATCTAAGTGTTTTCTGTCCACTTAGTATTACACGAGAGGGAGTAACTTTTCCTTTTCATTATATTCATCAGTACATACATACATACCTATACTCCAGAGCACTTTAAATCTGTATTCTTTCCCAATCGTAGTCAAACATTTTACCGCTGCATCAATTAATTTCTGCGCTATCTCTTTAACCCTGACGTTAGTACAAACATTAGCCAACTCTTCTCGCTCAACGTCAAGTTTAATTCATTTCCAATTCCTTTCGACAGTCTGTGTATCTGTTGGTCTGTCGGTCGGTCTGCATCCGCTAGTCCACGTCTCTATTCCTTATCTTCCCATTTCTTCCATTGACTTTTTTCTAATTGAGCTTTGTGATAGTGGGTAAGGGCGAGTGTTATTTGGCGTATAATTAAGGTAAATAAAGGAGATAGTGACTCCCTGCCGTATTTTAACTTTCTGTTGGATGGCGGCGGGGTGGCGGAGGGTAGCGTCTCGTCAGGAGGATAAAGGAGAGGAGGATTAAGGAGAGGAGGATTAAGGAGAGGAGGAGGAGGAGGAGGAGGAGGAGGAGGAGGAGGAGGAGGAGGAGGAGGAGGAGGAGGAGGAGGAGGAGGAGGAGGAGGAGGAGGAGGAGGAGGGATGAGTGTCTCTGGACGCTGAGTAGGGGTGAACTAAACCTGGATAACACAGTGGCCAGAAAACAACCCAACGAGGCACTTAGACTGATAACAGCGTCATATACCAGACAGGAGTGACCGAACCATTGTGCGAAGCTGAAAATGAAAGGGTCGAAAACTGGAAATATACGTAGATAAGTTATGCTATAAAAATAAGGAAGGATTAGTAGAAGCTTATTCTTTACGGGAAAAAGGTCATATTTTACCTTGCACTTTAAATAAGGTGTTAAGTGAGTGAAACGCAACTTACCATTTCCTCTACTATTGAGGAGTAGATGAGGTGCCAACGCCTTGGAGCCTCGAAGTAAACACAAGGAACGGCCACTGAAACGACAGGAGTACAAATAAATGTATCATAAATAAATAAGAAAACTGCCTATTTGATTGTGTTGAGAAAATAAGTGAATATAGCTACTGTACCAGCCTGTCTTGTATTGTTATTAGAATATTTTATTATATTTTTATAGTTTCATATTTATCCCGGAAGAAATTAATGAAAGTCAGTCAAACATTTTCTTTTACATTATTAGCCCTGTGGTGGGGACAGCAAGAATACCACCACCGTATTCTCTGCTGGCCATAAAAAGCGACCAAAAGGGACGGAGCGAGGTGTCTGGGAAGCCTTTTCTCGGTATTTTCTCCCACAAAAAGACAAGGTATAGAGGAAGAGGAGATAGTAATGTCTCCACGAACCCTAAACACCTATAATTGGGTATTTAGATAAGCATTATCAAAACACATGCCTATGAACGAACCACACCAGGGAGGGGAAGCAGATACTTAGTGCCCAATAAGTTACCAGAAAGGAGTAACTTGATATTATTTGAACACCAACGCACACCAGACCAGCCACTGCTTCACACCAGGCCTGCCACACACCGCGATCTTCCATGAGCTGTGTCGAATCTGAGATATGTCGCCAAAACTAGATTATACAAGTGTTTATAAAGTTATTGAAGAAGTATCTTAGCAATCATATATCCCCCCCGAGCTCCTACACAAACTTGCTGTACCACCTCGGTCACTCGGAAAATTATACATGTGACATTATTTACAACTAGGCGACATCCAACAAAACCCAACTTACAAAAAATGATAAATAGATGAAGAAATAGATTGCTAAATAGATCGAAGAAAAATGCAAATAGATAAGTAGTTATCTAGAAAACTTTTTAAAATGTAAATAGACAAATATAGAGATAGATGGACAAATAGATTGTTAGAAATGTAGGGAGATAGATCGAACCATAAAGAGACAAAAAAAGAAAATCCAGATATGGCTACAGTAGTTGCGTAAATATGAGAATAACGTTGCAGTTCCCATTTTTTTCTTTTTTTTTGGTCTTAACTCGTATGGTCACAACCTACATACAGGAACATCTAAGTCATACATCAAAACACGCAGCTGCACTTTATACCTAACAGTTGTCTTCATCGATATCATTCTTGCACATCCTGAGGCGCATGCTTACTACCTCCTAAACAAACAATAAGAGGAGACCTGAACACGTTTTCTTATCTCCTCTTACTACATTTTTTTGGTTATCCTTCCCTTCCCTTCTCTACGTCAATCATCTCCCACTTACTCACACTAGTTGACTTAAGTATATATAGAGAGGAAAATTTATGTATGCATGTATGTACTTTCCTTACCCTTTCTGTCTACACTTTTTTTCAATCTCTCCCTCTCTCCCTTCCCTTTCCTTCCACCTACTTCAGTCTCCATCAGGCAATTGATCTCACTTTTTACTGAAGAAAAGTAGCTTTACATCACCCGAAGCAACAATGCCAGACTCCTCGCACTTAGCATCTAGGAAGGCGTCGATGGGGGTGGCAACCGAGCGTGAAAGTCGTTCCGTTAACTACAGTTCTCCTTAACATAATGTGCATCTTTACTACTGGTATAATCATTCGCTTCCTATCGCTAGCTCCATGTAAACCAATATAATTAGCAGAGGATGCCTTCAGGACCAGACCCCTCCCCTTTCTCTCAGCCTGATTGTCTGACTCTTGCTAACCAGACACCTTCCATACCTCCTTCTCCTCCTCCTCTTTCTCCTCCTCCTCCTCTTTCTCCTCCTTTTTCTCCTTTTGTTATTGTTCTTTTTTTTTCTCTTATACTTCTTCTACTTCGTCGTGTTTTGCTTGTTTCACTTTTTGTTCGTTTTATTCTTTTTTTTCTCTTTTTTTTTGTCGTTCTTGTTCTTCTTGTTATATTTGCTCTTGTTTATTTCGTTTGTTTCTTGTTCTTGTTCTTTGTGCTCTCTCTCTCTCTCTCTCTCTCTCTCTCTCTCTCTCTCTCTCTCTCTCTCTCTCTCTCTCTCTCTCTCTCTCTCTCTCTCTCTCTCTCTCTCTCTCTCTCTCTCTCTCTCTCTCTCTCTCTCTCTCTCTCACTCACCCACCCACTCACCCACCCACCCACCCACCTACCCACCCACCCATCCACCCAACCCAAACACACACAAATCCCCCCCTCCTCCCCTCCCAACACACACACACACACACACACACACACACACACACACACACACACACACACACACACACACACACACACACACAGAGTCATCCATGAATCACCTTGGTCTGAGTGACTAATATATGGAATTATTCACAATTTTCTCTCCATCCTTCATTTCTCCTTTCTAGTCCCCATCGCTTCCCGTCATTCTTCCTCCAACTCCTTTTTTTCCCCACTCCTACCTATTTTTCTTCCTCCTCCTCCTCCTCCTCCTCCTCCTCCTCCTCCTCCTCCTCCTCCTCCTCCTCCTCCTCCCTTGACCTGACCGAGTTTTGCGTCCGTTCCGTGTGACCTCGTTTGTTTATTCCAGAGTTCTCCCCTCCACCTACACTCGCCTCTGTTGTTCTATTGGACTTTGTTGTTGCTGTTGTTGTTGTTGTTGGTTTTGTTGTTGTTGTTGTTGTTGTTGTTGTTGTTGTTGTTGTTGTTGTTGTTGTTGTTGTTGTTGTTGTTGTTGGTTTTGTTGTTGTTGTTGTTGTTGTTGTTGTTGTTGTTGCTGCTGCCATTTTTGTTATTATTATTACTATACAATTTTTATTTTTGTATTCATTCACGGTTTTAGGGAACAATTACCAGAGATAAAATAGATTCGTAAGTCTTGACCGCTAATTTCATGATTTCAGAGATGTTATTCTGGGTCAGGCCAGGTGAGCTTATCCTTCCCCCCCCCCCTCTCACCTGCCCTTATTTCACCTAACGGCAGGTCAGGTCACAAGGGCGGCGGGGAAAACAGAAAACAGCCGCTTTGTGTATATTGTTCCCTTGGCGGAGGGTCACTAGGGTCTCGCTGGGACTGGAGCGTTCAGGAGAAAGGCGGCGAGGGGATGTTTATCGCAAAATCCGGCCCATAAACACTTCTCTGTTTACTTAAGAGTCCACGAGCCTAGAAGTGTGGTGTTTGTCGCCATATTGAGTGACCTTGATATATTTTTCTCTCAGGGCGTGGCCAGAAAGCACGATTTGCACTTATATAATTAAATTCCCTAATTTTGTTGTGTATAATTATCTAGCCACTGCATCATTTATTTTATTTACAGTCTACTATATGTGCCAATTCAATACTTTTTGTTTTCTTTTGACTGTGCCGCAGCCTCGCTTAAGACGCTAAGCACGTATGATAAAGTATGCAACAAGGATCCAATTACGTCACCTTGCTACCTGAACTTTTTTTTTTAAGGGAAGGATCAAAACGACCTCAACCCAGCTTCTAATACTGAAGAGCCTTTGCATTTTATGATGAAAGTGACAGTTGTGGGTGTGTCTGTTTTCAGGTTCATAATAATACTTGGTGAAGCTCTTCTTGTTGTTTCAATATATTTTGTACAAATCAACTCAGTACTTATATCATAATAAATTTTTTTTT
>JAPQNM010000038.1:20478639-20493892 GCA_029783475.1 Metacarcinus magister
GGCCGTCGCAAAAACAAATTGTTCAATCCATCATGTCTCCGCATCTCGGTCTGATGGCTTTTCAAAGTCTCCCCCAAGGCCTTGTGTCACTATTTTCTGGTGATAACTCTCGGTGTCACCACAACGGAGGCCGAGAAAAGGGACCCACAACACTGGCCGACCTACATCAGCTGTTCTGAGCCACAGCGAATTTATTTGTATTCAGGGTTCATATTTCTTATACATATTCTTCCTCTCTGTCTCTGTCTCTCTGTCTCTCTCTCTCTCTCTCTCTCTCTGTCTCTCTCTCTCTCTCTCTCTCTCTCTCTCTCTCTCTCTCTCTCTCTCTCTCTCTCTCTCTCTCTCTCTCTGTCTCTATCTATCTATCTATCTATCTATCTATCTATCTATCTATCTACCTAACTATCCCTTTATCTATCTATCTATCAATCTATCTATAAATCTATCAATCCATCTATCTTTCTCAATCTATCTATCTATTTCTCTCTTTCATATTACTTATTTAATTCTGTTACACGAAAACTTGAATAATTCTAAAGGTTTCCAACATCGTCAACAGCAGTAACAAAGAAAGAAGTAACATGTTAGGGAAGCATCATGAGAGACTGAAGGAAGAAGCACTAACATATAATAATGTGTATAAAAAGTTAAAAACATTCGCAGCTTCATCTGATATTTCGTAAAAGCTGCACAGTATAAGTAAAATTAGAAGGCATGCACAGCACCTGCACCTCACCATGTTGTTCAGCTATTCTTTCAAGGGAGTGCGGCGCGGCGGTGGCTGTTGTTATCGGCAGCCCCGAGGTGAGGAAGTTACAAAGTATTAATGCAAGGGAATTTGAAGCTGATACTGTGGTGGGGTTACACAATGCCTACCCACTGCCCTGCCTCACCCTCTCAGCGTAAGACTTGTTCCTTCCTCAGGTAATTTGGCTCAATTGCACCTACATTGATCAGCCTCACACACACACACACACACACACACACACACACACACACACATACATACATTTACACACACACACACACACACACACACACACACACACACACACACACACACACACACACACACACACACACACACACACACACACACACACACACACACACACACACACACACGCGCGCGCGCAAGAAAGCGCTCCTCCCTTCAGGCCCACCTGTAAGCCTTTAATTAGCGGACACTATAGAAAGGAGATAATTAAGAGAGTGAAGGGATAGTTGATCATCGACTTCTGCTTTCTCCATTTTTTTTTTTATACATTTCAAGTCCATCTACCCTTTCCTTCTACCCCCTTTACCCTCAAGCACCCGTATTCTCTCTCCTCAATAATGGCCTTTCCCTTATATACTTTTCGCGTCCCTCCCCTATCCCCTCCCTTAGGCACCTCGTTATCATGCCCCTAAACATACCCCGCCAAACCTCTCCTAGAACCCTGGGCACCAGAAACCCGCGTCCCACTCTGCCCCATCCCGCCCTGCGCCGCCCCTTCACTACGGCCAGGCAGCTGAGGGGGACGAGTGGCACTTCAGTCAACCCAAAATTACCGCGAGGAGACTTCAAAGGCTGCGGGCAGTTTTTTGCTGGTGGGGCTGAGTCTCACGCCCATTAAAAGAGTATTGCCGGGCCCGCTACAATAATGCAGGTAACTGGCCGCTATTAAGAAAATTTCAAAGAGCATTTAGTGTAATTTACACTGATTACACGCTTTCGGAAGGTCGATAGTGGCAGGATGAAAGTCTTTTCCGATACATGTGGAGTAAATGGATAAAATACGTCTGACGTATGAAAGCGTTTAACAAATATATCATAAGCGTGCTTTCCTTTGTGTAAAAACAGCTCATAGCTGACTTCTAATAAATGACCAATGTCCCTGTAAGGAGCGTTATTTCTTAGGCAACATAAATAAATTTGTAATTATCAGAAAAAAGAAATAGCGCCAGTCATGGTAGCTGCATCACGGCGTGTGTGACTACACTCCAGAAGAAGACTGCAGGGCACGGCACGGCACGGGAATCTACGTTGGTGAGCTTGAGAAAAGTGGGAGGGAGAGAGAAAGGAAGAAAACTTGCAAGAAACTTGTGTAAAGACACGCGACGAGGAGCATTACCATGGAGTGTGCGGTGGCGGGGATGATAAAGTGAAGTGTGGCAGTGAAGTGGTAAGTGTGCGCCAAGTTGACCATAAATGACACAAACAGCTACTGGTTATCATTATTACAGAACATAAATTTCAATGTTCAGAGGTCCACATGACAGGAAACCGGATCCCCGACACAAAATTATTGGCAAAAAGAAAAAAGTTAAATTACTGACCACTTTGCAGTCGAACTGAAATATTGGTGACCGAAGGCAACTTAGTAATAGAAAGAAAAAATTACTTCCCATCAAGATGAATTCTCTTCATAGCCATACCTACAATAGAGGCGCTGTAATGCCTAGTAATGGTGGTAATGTCTCAACTGAAAAGGATAACTTGCTGGTAACCTCGAACAATTTACTCGCACATAGATGTTATGGTAAAGTGAAAGCCGGTAAAACATAAGCGATTTTTCAAAGACAGACAACGGGATGACACACTTCACATCATTTAAGTTATGCACTTTACGAGGTCCACCCACCTCTCGCTACTAGTTTTGGATAAAAAAGGAAGGTAAATAAAAGATTAGAATATAGAGTGATTAAAACAAAAAAGGAATTGAGCAACATGTCAAGGACAGTAGAAATAAACGGGTTTTTGTCTCTAGTTTTCAAATATACTGGATTGCATTACAGCCTTGTTCCTCCCTCTGAGCGATCAGACACCATCTTACTTGTTTTATGCTGGCTCAAGTCAGATATCTACGTGTTACTTTTCCCAGTGTATCTTTAATATGTAATGTTAATTGCTATATATGGGATTTACATGTTAGACTACTGAAATAACTGTATAAAAAAAATTGTTGTGATTTCTTTCTCAAAGCAGCAACTTCCATTACTACATCAGGCGTTAGTCAAGGAACAAAGCTGGGAACACACACACACACAGACACAGACACAGACACAGACACACACCACACACACACACACACACACACAGAGACACAGACACACACACACACACACACACACACACACACACACACACACACACACACACACACATTTTAAAGAGGATCGCAGTGTATTTTCCCTATAGTCCTTTTAGAATGACCTTTACCTATAAGTACCCAAGCTCCACATCATACATTCCACATGGCCTCACCCTCCACACTATCTTTCATAAACATCCACACAAGAAGCAACCTAATCAATGACTGGGCAAAACTATAAAAAAACAAAAATATAAAATGTATACTAGTAACACCTATATACTAATTGTCAAGTAAGCCAACCAACCTTAATACACAGACAATTGAAAGCAAAGCAAGGAAGAACACGCTATCGTCCTTTACCCATAGTCATCGCGTGGGTGTACATACATAAGGACAGACACAGCAGACACAAACGCCATAGACCATTTAGATGCACATAAATGACAGAAAATAGTGGGACAGCGGCACAGTACAGAACGCCTCCTCTTCCTCCTCCTTAAACTTTTTCTTCTTCTATTACTGCTACATTTTATTTTCTACCAACAAGACTTGCATCACAGAAGGAAAAACCATCTACTCTAGTGTCTAGTGGCCTTGATATTTTACGGTTGTACGTGCGTTCCGTCCTACTGATTCCAGGCAGAGACAACTTAATGGATGTGTCTCTCTCTCTCTCTCTCTCTCTCTCTCTCTCTCTCTCTCTCTCTCTCTCTCTCTCTCTCTCTCTCTCTCTCTCTCTCTCTCTCTCTCTTTCCTGCAATACAACAGAGTGATTCATTCCCTTTGTAACTTCTGCAGTGTCCACCAGGGCCAATTACTTCGTTACGTCGGGCGTCATTAACCTCGGCCTTGGTGCTCAGGTCATCTGTTACCGTCAGCTGTTACCGCCCATTTGTCTTATTAATTTTCATTTTCCTTGCTCTTCTACTTCTCCCCGTAAAGTGTATTAATTAATCTTACATACGTACAATACCTGTCTGCTCTCTGTGGTGACCGTGTCTGCGTCTTTTACTGTTGACTAATGGTGGAAGTATAGGATGAGAGAGAGAGAGAGAGAGAGAGAGAGAGAGAGAGAGAGAGAGAGAGAGAGAGAGAGAGAGAGAGAGAGAGAGAGAGAGAGAGAGAGAGAGAGAAGAGAGAGAGAGAGAGAGAGAGAGAGAGAGAGAGAGAGAGAGAGAGAAGAGAGAGAGAGAGAGAGAGAGAGAGAGAGAGAGAGAGAGAGAGAGAGAGAGAGAGAGAGAGAGAGGAGAGAGAGAGAGAGAGAGAGAGAGAGAGAGAGAGGAGAGAGAGAGAGGAGAGAGAGAGAGAGGAGAGAGAGAGAGAGAGAGAGGAGAGAGAGAGAGAGAGAGAGAGAGAGAGAGAAGAGAGAGAGAGAGAGAGAGAGAGAGAGAGAGAGAGAGAGAGAGAGAGAGAGAGAGAGAGAGAGAGAGAGAGAGAGTATACGAGAGGGTTTGAGGAAGAATGCATAGAAGAGATCGCAGATATGCGGGGGGGGAGAGGCAGAGTTATGATGTTACGTGCGTGGATGATTATTGCTGAGTTTATAAGGATCACTCTGAAGTGAGGGCTTCAGTGCGTTCTTGTCATCGTTTATATTTAGGTGATGATGTCTTCGTTAGTTATTATTACTCTCTTTCGCGTTAATGCCAGTAGTACACTGCTCCTCGTATTATAGCAGGATTCGAGTAGGATGTAGTCAGGTATATCGTAAATTATGAATTTATTCCAGCCCTCTGCATACTCGTGAAAAAGAAACGATCCTCTCATTTACTACTCTTGTGTATTCAGAAACTACTCTGTTCTTATCTACTCTCCTGATGCTCTCTACTCTCTTTATCTCTTCCTCATCCTATTGGATCTCCTCTGCTTCTCTCTCCTTTACGTCTTTCTTTCTTCCTCTCATCCTTCTCATTATCTACTTTCTTCGTTTCTACTCTTGCTGTGTTTCTCTTCTTTCTTCTCTACTCTCTACATCTCTCCTCTTCTTTCTACTACTCGCTCTTCTCTCTTCGTTTCCCCCCCCCCCCCATCCCTCCCCCTCCCACAATTGTTACGGACAGCCCTAGCTGACGACATTCGCCCATCCAACAGACCAGTATCTATTATGCCAGGCTCATTTATCACACCTTCTAAACTGACTCAAAATATGACATCGAGCACGTCTCACCGCAAGAGTCAAAGAAACAGCACACTCATATAGGAGACACGCGACTAGTTTCTGACAACTTTAATTTGACATAATCCAATGACTGACTGTGGTCTGACTGTATGGAAGGCTGGCAGTGAACTGGCCGCCTGGGATAATAGAATTATCACCACACAGACTGAACATATGCAATAAATGAAAGCACTAACGAACATCAACATGGAGCAGTCATTCCACTCGTAATGCTGGGCACAGACCATCATGCGTCTGAACGGAGGTGCGCAGTTGAGGACCGCGCATCATTATACAATGATCCTTCTGGCGCACCCGGGAGAAGTTTAGGCTACACTTCTTCCTTTATCTACCAATTCTTCCCGCCATTATTGTGGTTTCCTCGGGACCGCGTGACTGCCTCCAGCTGTAGTGAGATTCATCGATTAGATGGTGAAGAAAGGGCGCGCAGCAAAGGGAGAGGTGGAAAATAACAGGCAATGCGTTTCGAGGCAATAGGGATGAGATCCTACGCCTATTGCTAAGTAAAACGAGACGACTGTCTAAAGTCAGGCACCGTTACCGGGTTGCGCTGACGTAGCCAAGACATCGGCCTTCTACCCAATCAGACTTTCGTATCGCTGCTGTCAAACCTACTGATGGTCGAGGAACGATACCTGAATAACATGGCTGCCCCGCCCAAGCGCGCCTTCATTGACTTGCTATATAAGTCGCCAAATAAAGAAAAATTCTCCGTTAGTAACACGGGAGTAGTACTGAAGGAAGCAACGCAACAGTATACTTCTCTAGGGAATCAATTTTAAGGCGCTGGAGGAAAAATATTCGAATCCAATGACCTACAGCAGAGGAATAACAGATGAGAAATGAAAAAAATAAAATCTGTCTCGCTCGTTGTCGTATGGTCCCGGCGCCCTGGTTCTCGTTGGTCGGCCGGGGGGACCCGGCCCATGGTGATGAAAAAGTGAGATATGAATGGGAAGCTGAGATGATGAAATATGGAAACAGAAAATTTAGACAAGAATAAGATGCAAGATGGAGGTTAAGGTTGAGGAGCGGTATGCAGGAATAAATGCGTTGCCATATCAAGTGCGACATAGTATTATAAATGTTGTAAAAAGTTCAGGCATGATCCGAAGTCTTACCGACGGTGTCGCATCCCTGCCTCTATTCCGGCCCCTCCATCGCCCGCTTTCTATTTCTCCCTCAACAGCCCACCCAGAGCCATTGGCCTCCCCCCCAGCCCCTCCCCCCCCCCGCAGCCCGCCCCCCACCTGCGAGCAACCCTCCTACTTAGTTGCACCACCCCATCTTTGGCCCGCACTTCCCATGTATCCGATTCCCCCGCCTCCCCCCGCACGCCCTCCCCCCCCTTCTTCACCTTTCTTCCGCCCGCTCGGTCACCCCCCCCCCCCCCGTCTTGCACCTCTTTTCGCCGCCTCCCTCCTAAAAAGCATTACCCACCCAAGTTCCCTAAGTGCCCGTCCCTCGCCTAAGCAACCGCTATATCCTTCTATTTTCGCTGGTTTTCCCTGTCGCTCTTTCCCGCTCTCGAAAACCGCTTTCCTTCCCCGGCTCCCACCGCCCTCCTCGGGCCTTCCTCTTCCCCCCGCACCTGCGCACGCCGCGGCACGACCGCCACCCCCGCCCCCGACCCCACGCCCCCCGCGGCTCACCCCGCCCATCCCCCCAGCCCCCTCTTTTCCTTCTTATCTTTCTTCTTTCTAGCTTTCCTGTTTTTTTTTTTTTCTACACGTTTTTCTTTTTGTTTTTTTTTTTCGCTTCGTTTATTTTTTTTTTTTTCCGCTTTTTTTTTTTTTTTTTTTTTCTTTTTTTTTTCTTATATTGTGGACTTTTAACGCTTCGTCCCTTTTTCTTTGTTTTCACTCCGTCCTTTCCTCTTTTTTTTGAGTTTTTGTGTTTCGATTTGTTCCTCTTTTGGTTTCCTTGTTTTGTCGCCTTGGCTTTTTCCTCTTTTTTGGGTTCTTTGGTTTTCCCGGTGGGGGTTTTGTTTTTTTTTTTTTTTTTTTTTTTTTTTGTTTTTTTTTTTTTTTTTTATTTTTTTTTTTTTCCTTTTTTTTTTTTTTTTTTTTGTTTTTTTTCTTGTGTTTTCTTTTTTTTTTTTTGTGTTTTTGTTTGTTTTTTGTTTTTTTTTTTCCCATTTTTTTTTTTTTTTTTTTTTTTTTGGGTTTTTTTTCTTTTTTTTTTTTTTTTTTTTTTTTTTTTCTTTTTTTTTTTTTTTTTTTTTTTTTTTGTTTTTTTTTTTTTTTGTTTTTTTTTTTTTTCTTTTTTTTTTTTTTTTTCCTTTTTTTTTTCTTTTTTTTTTTGTTTTTTTTCTTTTTTTCCCCTTTTCCCCTTTGTTTTTTTGGCCTTTTTTTTTCCCTCCTCTTTTTTTTGCTTTCCTTCATCCCTCATTTTTTTCTTTCTTTGTGCTTTTCTTTTTATTTTTCCTTTTTCCTGCTGTGTATCTCTCCTCGTGTCTTTTTGCTTTTTCTTTTTTGTTGTGTCTTTCTGCTGTTTTTGTTTTCTGAGACGTTTGTCCCTCTCTTTTTGATAGCTTATTCTTTTTATTTGTCTACTCTTTTTTCTTTGTATTCTATTTTGTCTCGTCTCTCTCTCTGTCCTCTCTTTTTGATCTGTGTGTGCATGCTTTCTGTCTGTCTCTCTATCTTTTTTTGTGTTATTGTTTCTTTTCTCACACACAACACTAAATGTGTTATTTTTTTTCTCGTTTTGTATCTGTTGTTTTTTCTGTCCTCTCTAGTATCTGTGTTTTTTAAACATCGTTCTATGTCTTTCTTTTTTGTTCTCTTTGTGTTTTATTTTGTTCTTTAACTACACCTTTCTCTGTTCTCCCGCTGTACCGTTTCCTCATGCAAGGAAAACGCTCTTTTGTGTTCTATTTGTGTTTTCTTCTTTTTCTCTTTGTGTTTTCTTCCTCCCGGTCTCTGTTTTCTTTTACTATTCTTTTGGTTTTTTGTTTTTTGTATTTTTTCTTTTATTCTTTTTTCTTGGTGCTTTTTTCATTTATTTTTTCTCCTCCATTTTGTTTTTTTTTTTTTCTTTTTTTTTTCTTTTTGTTTTTTTTTATTTTTTTTTTTTTTTTTTTTTTTTTTACCTGCTCTGCCGGTACGAGCCTTCCCTTTCTTCTTCTTACTCAGCTTCCATATGCCAGCCACCATTCCGTCTTTGTTCCCATCCTGTTCTTCTCTTTACCTCCACTTCTTCTTTTGCTTCACTCTTGTCTTCTCCCGTCTTTGTTTCTTTCTTCTCTCTTCCAGCTCTCTTCCGCTTTCCTTTATACACTTTCGTTATCACACCTCTCGTTTCCTTGCCTCTTCTTCTTCTCGCTCTTTGTGTGTAGCTTTCGCCATCGCGGTCTTTTTCGTCTCATTCTTTCCTTAAGTATTTAAAAAAAACTACAACTAAACAACTGCATAGGCATGAAAAACTACTACACTGCACTTATCAATATAAACTGGAACTAGACAAAGATAAGATTTGCAAGGACATTATTAAACATGAAAATTATAGTATAAAGTTTTGAAAAAAAAATTTTAAAAATAAGAAGGACTAATTATTTGCAACCAAGAAACATGATTATGTTGCAGAAAAAAGGGGTGTGAGTGTGTTCCATTAAAGGTAGAGTGAGAGGAGTAATATGGAATTTTTTTTTTTTTTTTTTTTTTTTTTTTTTTTTGTTTTTTTTTTTCTTTTTTGTTTTTTTTTGGGTTTTTTTGTTTTTTATTCTTTTTTTGTTCTTTTTTAGTGGGGGATTTTTTTTTTTTTTTGGATTTGTTTTTTTTTTTTGAGTTTGTTTGTTAGGTGTATTAATTGAGCAGTTATAGTCGGATGGCGGCAACACACCCGCCCCTAAGCCATGTCCAAGACGATCGCACCGCAAGATTAAGGCTATCAGATGATGCCAAGGGTGGGCCACAAAAACCCTGAAAGAGGGAAGGCCACATAGAGCCACAGGTGGAGCCAACCGACACACAAGCAAGGTGGGGTGCCCCTAAGTGCTAGGAGGGGGCGCGAGAACCCACCCGCAAGGCCACACCCGAGATTGGGCATGTGCAATGAGATGATGGCCACCGTCTCAACGGAGGGGGAGCCACACCTCCACCCAACATGACCGAGCCAAAACCACCCCCAACCCCCCGGAGTGGAGGCCAACCGAACCACCAGGACAGCTCCGACCGCACCTTGCCCCACCCGCCCAAAAAAAGCCACAGTGACCAATACCACGCACGGGACACCAAACCGCCCCACATGGCCAACCATCCCCAAAGTCTCATGGGCCCAACCATATACAGCTAAATAGCCAAAGAGTGCGCGGAATCCTAGAGTGGCCAAGCCAAAAGCCTGCGCACAACGAAAAGTCGAGAACCGACCAGGCCGACCCACACCGCATGCAGGGGAGGTCCAAAATGGAGAGCGGCACCTATTATCCAACCCGATAAAGCGCAAACTCACCCCTAGCGCTCACAACCACCTCTCACAAGACGACGCAGCCCCACCAAACCAACGCAAGAGCCAAAAACCATCAATTACCAATAACGGGCCAGGCCAAGGGATGCCCAAACCAGCCACGAAGAACCCCCCAAATTCGAAGCTAAACGAAACCACCACCATCAGCCATACTCAGCTTTCCAGAGAATAGCCAGTACACAAAATGAGCCCATATGATATAGACCCCCCTCCCACCTACAAACAACACTCGTCTGGAGGACCAGGGAGGACCTCTAAAGGACACCAGGGCCAACCAAATGGCCACGTGGCCTGAGTAAAGAGCCACAGAGAGGGTCTAAAAAAAACCAAAAACATATCAAAAACCATAGGTCAGATGAGCCTGTAGCCATCAGAACCGCTGCCTAATCTCCAAAAACCCCCCTGCCATACGTAAGCCTATATAGACTCCTTATAGGACGCGAGTAGGCCAAGTATACAGCAGAGGTGGAGCGCCACCCCCCAGCCAGAACACGAAACTAAGGGCCAACGATATCTGAATATGAGGGAGCTTTCTACAAAGATGTGATTCCAAGGGATCGCCGAAGCACCGGGCCAGTACAAGCAACCCAGCCCAGCAGCCACACAAGTACTAAATGAGGAGCGCACCGACCCTTCACACATAGCCAAACTCGTCCAACCTTCGTTAATCCAGTCCAACCACTTCGCTAGCCGAATCCAACTTATATGCCAGCTTTGATGAGGCCACCCCTTATAGCACCCCACCGCCCTTCTGCCGCCTCACTTAAGACTGAGGAACACACTTAACAGTATCAGTATACTAGAGCACGTATCAGGTACTATCAAGTTGTCCCTCGCACGAAGCATTAAGATGCAGGGTAATAAGATCTGGTTGGTACGTTGGTGATTGGTTGGTGTGGGATGATACAAATATGAAGAACGGCTAGGAGAACACGAAGACAACTCAGGAGGAAAGTATGTCATTTAGAGAGTAATTATGTCGTGTTATGTACCTTTGTTAAATTGGATATATGAGTTAGTGAGGATGAGGAAGATGATTAGTGATGTAGTGATGCTAGGAACTTGGTTAGTTAGGAGATGAGGATGATGGTATTTAGCGAATAGAAGGAGGTGAGCCAGTAGAGTAAAAGCAACTAATACAAACTAATTGAAAAGTATCGAGTACGGCGTTAAAGGTATGATAGCTAAAGAGGTAGAGGTAAGTGGGGGGGGGAAAACGTGAAAAAAGGGCGAGGGGAAAGAAGATGAGAATAGGGAGTAGGGAGAGAGTATAGTTAGATTATTAGAGAGTAGGGTAGAGAGTAGAGGGATAGAGAGTTGGAGGAGGAGAAGTAGATGAATTAGGAGGAGAGAATAGATAGGGAGAGGAGAGGGGGGGAGAGAGAGAGAGAGAGAGAGAGAGAGTTAGCAGAGAGAGTTATGTGGTGAGAGGAGAGAAGAGAGTGAGTGAGAGTAGAGAGGGTAGAGAGTAGGGTAGGTGTTAGAGAGAGGAGAGAGGTGTGAGTAGTAAGAGTGAAGAGTTAGAGAGAGAGAGGTGAGTTAAGATAGAGAGTAAGTTGGAGTAAGGAGAGATAGAGAGGGTAGAGGTAGAGAGAAGGAGGAGAGTTTAGAGTAGATAGAGAGACTAGTAGAGATAGAGAGAGATAGTAGTCGATATGGAGTAGAGTATTAGTAGAGTAGGGGGAGTAGAGGAGAGAGATGGGTAGGAGAGAGAGAGGAGATGAGAGAGTAGCGAGAGGAGAGATTAGGGAGAGAGAGAGAGAGTTAGTGAGTTACGAGAGAAGTTATAGAGTTAAAGCATTAGAGATATAGAGTAGCATAAAAGAGTATATGGTGACAGTATACTAACGAAAGAGATCAGACTATAGCGCTACACAACAAAAAAACTACACAACTTACAGATCCTTGAAGTAAAGATACACATCTAAATCACATCTTATCATCTCATACTGAAACACAAATAGCCAACACGACTTAAAGAGGTTTCTCTGGTCTGGTATTCCTATCACTGTGACTGCAAAGCGATTTATATCAGACTGGTACAACGAGCTGCGGGACTATATATTCCTGATAAACGAGTACGCAGCTAGAGGCGCCTATGACGTGTCGAAGTCGGTCACGGCGAGTTCTCCTATGCCGCAAAGCGGGAGGCAATGACTGATGAAGAAAAGCCGGTAACTCGTGATGCTGAAACATGTTGACAAGAACAGGAACAACGGATTGGTTATGATTAAAATAAAGGCGATAAATAAAAAATAATGTCACGTGTTTAACATAGAGTGGAAGGAGCATTACGAGCGGGTCACGAGAAAGATGGCAGTATATTGTATAGTGTTTACGCATTTAAAACGAGGTTAGGTTAAGTAGATCTTACAATGTGATGTGATCGCGAGGTAGATTGAGGGATAGACTTCTTGCGCTCTCCTTTACCATGTGTATCTATTTGTCACTTTTTCTAAAAAAAAGTCATTCTATGGAGTAACAAGGATGAGAAGGGTGAAAGGAGACGCAGGAAAAAAAAAATATGGCTAATGCGGTAGGAGTGAAAGTAAGCAGACGATTAGTAGAAGACTAAAGCCTTACGGCATCCCCTGCATGCGCGTGAGACGACAATAATAAAAGTATATAACGGCAGTGTGCGTGTAAGCGATGAAGCTGAGGTATACGAGCAGTTGATAGATCGCTGGGAAAACAAGTCTGTAGGCCTGAGCACTGAATATCTGAACTGGACTCAAGCAGTAACCCTAGTAACGTAACTATCAACGTCAGGATGTTTGATGTGTTAATGCAGGCGTTGCCCCTCACACGCGTCCTAATGCCTTCCACTTGTAAGTGTCAAGCAAGTGAATGTGGTAATAAGTTGTTGATCAGTACAAACTCACAACTTTGTTAAATGAAAACGAAAAATAAATCGACATCAACAGAAAAACAACTAAAAAACACAAGAAAGAAAACAACAAAAAAAAAAAAAAAATTAAAAGAATTGCATTGCTTTTATATTTTCAAACCACATAGCTCAACCTTTTTGTTTTTATATTCTTTTGGACACAAGAAGTCTCCGTATAATGATAGTGCAAAAGTGGAAAAAGTTAGAGCAGGCGTGGGCTAGTGATTAGATCATAACAAAGTGACTAGTCTCCCGTGAGAATTAGTTTGTCTAGGCCATGAGGCAAAATAGTGAAGTGTCTGTGAAAGTGATATCACAAAGAGCACAATGTAGTATTGGTCGTACATCTGGTGGAGGTATATCCAGTTGGAACAGAGTACTACACGTGTTCAGGTGAAATAATTGGTCTATAGCAAAGTTGTAATTATTAACGGTTGGTGAATAGTGGGTAGTTAAATTTAGAGTGCTTTGTAAGATCTATGGGGGCTAAGTTAATATAGTGAGAGTAGCCAGGAAGTCTATAATGTGAGGATGTCTCTTCTCTTTGGTGTTGATATCGCTTGACACATCTCTGGGGTAAAGTTGATGTTTATTCTTTATGAACGTGGAGCGTCATACGTATGTAATGGTATATTATATATATAGGTATAAGATAGCTATATATCTAATACTAATAATGAATTTTGTTTTGGGGGCTTTTTTTCTACTAGCTTAATGTTAATGTATTTGTTTGCTATGGGCGAAGTTTCATAGATCTGATACCGAATACTTATATGGCAATAATCAATCTAGCCTCGATCATTGAGTTTTCCATTATTAGTCATTGGTGTTTGAATAATTCTGAACGTTAGGGTGACACACATATTCTCTCTCATAATTGCTCTCCCACTCATTCTCAGACTCTTCCTCTCTGCCTCTTCCTCTCTACGCGCTACAATCCATATTCTCGTCATCTCTCGGTCGTCTCTCGATCTCGATCTCGATCTCTCTCAATCATGGTTCGTCGTTCGTACACGGTCACAGGGCGTCGACTTCGAAATCGCCGGCGTTCTCGCCTTTCATCATCATAGGCGTCATCCTTCTCCTTCATCTCAGCCGTCAGCGATCGTTCTGCTCCAGGGCACGAGATACAACTGGCATCTGCTCAAGTCTCTCTTTTATTTTATCGTGCTTATGAAAAGGCACTTCATGTTATAACGATCAATGATGGATAGCGAATAGGAAAATAACAATATAGCTCTATTGACAGGAGCATATTCATCGGTTACATAGTATGATTAAATTATATGTTGTTAATGTAGTTGTTAACGAGCTCCTGGTTGGAAAAACCGTCTATTTATGTAGTGTACACAGGCAGCAAACAAGCATACCATTTATCGATATATTTTTTAGAAATATTATTCATTAACTACTAAGACTAGCTACATAGCCATTATCGATTGTTGATTTATAAGGCCCACTGAACTGTGGGAGCTATTACTACATTACTACTAGCTATAGCTACTACACTAACTTACTACTACTACGACTACACTTAAGCATTTCTTATCTGATCTGTGTTCATACTCTGTTGCTAACTTCTATGCATTTGCTATAGAGTGATGGCAAGACTAGATGTCTAATCATTCTCTTTTAGTCTACTTCTGCACTAAGTCTAAACTTCATACTTGACTGATCTACCTAGTGGCATAGACCCTTACTACTAAACTAGGGCGCTAGGAGTGACTCACTGGATATGATAGTGCTTATGGATATACTGTTTAACGTGCAAACACACCTGACTACTAGACTTACTAACTGTGCGAGGCAAGGCGGTAACGTTCCGCTCCTTTCGCTCGCTAATCGCAAATCGATCTTAACTAAGCGTCACATACTTGCACGAAGTACAATAATTATAGTCTCATGCTTTAGTATTCTATACGCATGCAACACTAATCCATGGTGCGAGTTTCATTGCACAAGACATCATACATCAGCCATCTCTACCTGTTTGTGTGTATTATGGGGTGTCTATATAACGCTACCTTTGGGCCTATGCTTCTTCACCTGTCCTTATTGCCCTGTTATTCGAGAACCCCCTACTTAACTGGCTCCTATGTCACGCATCCTTTACCATAGGGTATTGTAAAGAGTAGAACGGCAGGGCCAGCAGAATCATTATATTAGGTTCATTCTTTATGGGATGTGGTGTGCAGGGGCCGGCGCAGGCTTGTTGAATACGTCTTTGGCGTAGAGTGGAGTGTCTATTATCTATTATTATTCATCAAATGTATGACGAGTTATTATATAATATTTATATTATTATTGAGGTTATTATATGAAAGTGATTAAAGATACGAAAACAAAAAGACGATACACGATTATAAAAGGAAGTGAAAAAAAAAAAAAAAAAATTAGTTAAACATAGAGGGGGGGGGAATAACATAAGAAAAGAAGAAATAATATGCAGGAGAGTCATTAGGTGGGTTAAGTAGGGGGCGGTGTGTTGTGTGACAAATAATTGCAACATTACTTTATTTTATGAGGGGTGTTCTTCTGTTCTGTTGTTCCGTACATGGTTTTCTGTTGGGTGGTGTGTGTTCATTGATAGTGCCTAGGTTCTATAAATGTGCTAGTAGAGATGTATTCGTGTTCCGCCAAGGA
>JAPQNM010000038.1:20493992-20508992 GCA_029783475.1 Metacarcinus magister
AAGATGTCTTGCCCTGAATAGGAAACAACAAAGGAAAAAAAACGACCAAGCACTCTACACCGATGTGGTGGGGTGCATTGGGGAAAGATGGTAGTGGTAGGACGACGCGTGGGTCCCCCCCCCTTTTGTGTCGGGCACGGGCCAATGAAAAGGAGAAACCAGAAACCAACACCAGGGTGTGTGGGTACATTCTGAGAAATTGTAGTCGACTTCACTTTGCCTCGGGAGCCCCGATGCCCACGGCTCCGTACCCCGTTGGATTCCCACAGCTGCCTTAACACCATCAAACCTTCTTTCGTGAACCCACGGAAATTCCGATCCTTCACCATGATACTCATGTCACAGAGTGGTGGTGCTCGGCTAACACGACTACTCCTTGGGACCGGGTATTGGTTTTTTTCTGCCCCCTGTATCGAATTGGGACATGTGTGGGGCTAAAATTTGTGGCATGCTTCCGACATTCCGAGACCGAGACAGAGGGTGACCCCTTGAGAAGCGGCCACACGGACCGAGGGACTCGCACAGGAGAACGAGAGATATTGAACGAGAACGGAGAGGCCGCTCGTCCAGAACCTGTTTCTGACTGCCACAGAGATCCCCGACGAGGAGGTTGCCATGAGACGCCATTGATAAACCCCGAGAGTATCTAGGACTCGCAGCCAGAGAATGCGATCCACGACATACTCGACCGACGAGGCTTAGATGACGCCGAGAGCAGGAACAGATAAGACTCGCGAAGCCGGCCGAGAACCCTCCACAGCGAGAACAATTGATGAGAGAGCTAGAGTGTATGATGACGTAGAGGAAAGAGGGAGGAACGAGCGCAGTTAGAGATGACGGAGCCGCGGAAAAAAGTGAGACAAAGCGAATCGAAGCCAAAGACCGAGAACCGAGATGCAGACGAGAGACTGAAGGTTAGAGGAAGAAAGAGAGAAACTTGGAGACCTGAGAAGACGGAGGACAAAGAGGCAGAGACCTACGAGGATCCGAGTGTAATCTGTGAGGATGTTACTTGAAGGGCCCCCCCTACGGACCCGAGGAGAGATGGAGTTTTTTTTGTTTTTTTGACCTGACTCTTTTCCCAATTGAATACTCCATTTTGAGAATGATTTTTTTTCAACCTCTGAATGATATTCTTTCCCCGAGATGATTTCTATTTTTTTTTTTTTTTTTGTTGTACCGACCCGACTTCGCAGATGAGACTCCCGTTTACCTCGAGAAGAGAAGAAACAACGATGGAGGGAGATAATCGAGCAAAGACGCCCGAGAAGAAGACCGAGCGAGAGAGAGACGAGAGATGAAGAGAAGCTACGAGAGAGAGGAGAGAGTGTGACGAGAGGATTGGGACAGAGAATGGAACGGATGGCATCTCGATTCGATGACCAGGGGGGGGGGGGGGGGACTAGAGTGGGGAGAGAGAGTGAGCGACGTAACGGCGGATGATAAGGAAATTCATGACTCGATGATCGATACTGATCTGCGAAACTGAGAGACGATGAACCGGACGCGATTAGATTCCAACCGTTTTTTGAGAGATGAGCACGCTGACCCACGGTGATAATACGTTTTTTAGGATAGCGCGGGGGGGAGGGGTGTTTTGTGAGTGGGTGTTCGGGAGCCAATCCACGAAAGCAGGGCCTACCGATACTAGAGATGGATGCCGAAGACGATATTGAGATAGGAGGTGGTGGGGAGAAACTGTATATAAGACAGAACAAAAAAAAGATTAACTAGATTGCGCCCCCACCCTGGCACACTGCTGATGGATCTAATTAATTATTTGACTATATCTAGGCGGGAAGAGCTACTGAGCGTAAGGAGTAGACGAGACGACTGTGTGAATTTTGACTTTGTTTTTGTCACTACGGCGATGATGTCGGGATTCTAACGAAGACGAACGGCAGCGATGATCCAGAGGCAAGGAGCTGGGAAAGAGACTGGAGCGATTAGGCAGACCGTGTTTAGGATTAATTTGCCTCGATGGAAGAGCACAAAAAAAAATTGATAGATCAGATAGGATGACACTGGAGATGAATCAACTAAAAACAAAGACAGATCACACACCAACCAAAGAGATGACAAAAACACACACACAACACAGCCTCTGAAATAAAAAGGATAACAACCCCAATTATAATAACCATCTTAGTCCATCAATCTCTGTAAAATCACAAGATACCCAACACAGCGTTTCAAATGCTTCGTCCGTATACCTGGAATTCCCTTCACTTGAGCTAAGCAAAATGCGATTTAGTTTTTTATACCAATAAACAGCCTCCGCACACGGGACACTACGGGAACATAATTCTACCTGGAAGTATATCTAGCATAACAATCTACACCCACGTCCACCAGAGTAACCCATTCGGTGTCGTGCACGAACCTATAGCGGTCCCACTGCCTCCTGCGACGCTTAGCCGGGAACTGAACCTGTTGGCATGACTGATTGTGTTGAAGTAAAAGCCCGTCGGTATTAGTATTAAACTTTTCTAATTATAACTCTACATGGATGCTGAGAACAATGTGACAAGAACACCACGGAGTTGGTATGATAAACAGTAAGCGAGTGACATAATTTGGACCTTGTAACTGTGCCAATTTAAATAGAGGAAGGACAACAGAGCGCGGCATATATAATCGAGAAAGATGCAGGACTTTGTAATAGCTTGTCTGACGCACAATTTTAAAAGGTATGGTCAAGTAATCAACTCAAATGTGGATGGACAGAGGTTAGATGTGGTGAGAATAAGCTGATGTGCTCAATTGTGATATACATAGCACTTCTAAAACAACATTCATGTAACAAGGAGTAAGTGAAAGGAACGCAGGAAAAAAAAATATGGCGAGGCGGTGAGTGAAAGTAAAAGACGATAGTAGAAGACTAAACCTTACGGCAGCATGCGGTGAACAAAATAAATAAATAAATAACGCAGCGTGAACGAAGACGACAGTGTGATCCTGAAACAATCCTTACCGACACAATATCAACTTCAAGAGTAACCAGACGTAATCAACTCAAATGTGATGGGTTAGCGGCGCCCATCACCTCCAAGCTTCCACGTGTAACAACAGTGAAGGTGAATAAGTGTTGATCAAGTACACTAATTTGTAATAAAATAAAAAAAATAAATAAATAAAATTGCATTGCTTTTAATTTCAACCAAGCTCACCTTTTTTTTTATATTCTTTTGACACATTAATGATACGTCAATAGTGGAAAAAGTTAGAGCAGTGGCAAGAATAACAATACTAGCCCCGTGAAATTGTTTGTCTACCTACAAAATAATGTCTGAAAGTGATACGACAAAGACACATGAGTATGGTACTTGTGGAGGGAACCAGAGGACGACACACAGTGAAATGGGAGAACAAAGTGGAAGAGTACGTGGGGGAAAGGGGTAAAAGGAGAGGCTTGGAACATGCAAGGTAATAATAAGAGGACAGGAATAAATGGAGACTCTTCCGTCCTGGACATCTCGTAAGGAGGTTATCTTTATGAACGGGCGTCATATATGAATAGATATATAGATAGATAGATAGCTAGAATACTAATACTAATAATGATTTTGTTTCTACTACTAATTAATATGTTGTTTGCTATGCGAGTTCATCTGATACCAATCTTATCAATAATCTCACCTCATCATTGAGTGTGTCTTCATTATTACATTGTGTCGTGAATCTAAGTCGCGAATGAGCGGTGAGGGAACAATACCGCACATATCTCTGGCACACTCTCTCTCTGCTCACATCTCTCTCTCGCCTCTCTCTCTTCGTACTCTCGCTCGTCTCTCTCTCTCGCTCGTTCTCTCTCTACTCGTCCTCCTGCTCTGCTCTCTCGTCTCTGCCTACATCTACGCTACTCTCTCATCTCTCTCTCGCTCGTCTCTCAGCTCTCGCGTGCTTTTTTATCGTTACTTTCTATGAAGGCAGTCATTGTTTATACTATTCAATATGGATTTTTATCTACAAAGAAGAGTACACATCCCCGAGCGATTGATTTCAGTGATGGTACATAGTGGGTGGAAATTTGTGAAATGAAAGATTAGGAGCTTTCGATCATTCCGGACGCGCTTTATATGGTGAACCCCCCCCCCCCCCCCCGCGGCATGGGGATATACAGCGAGATTGTAGTATACGTACGAACAAATTAACATAAAACGACAACTGATCAATTATTTGCAATATTGCGTCTGTTCTAACTGTAACTTAAAGACCAGGATGCTATAGGTGTTGTTTCATCTACGCACTACTACTATTTACATTACGCTATACGATCTTATGAGACATACTGTCATTACGAACTACTCACTTGCTCAAAGTGAACCGTACTACTGAGCGAGTACTACTGACTGTATTTTGATGCCCCTTGCTACTGACTCGGTTCTACATCTCACTGTCTACTTCTTACTCCTATCTATCTATTGATACTTCCTCTTCTACTTCTACTTCTTACTACTACTCAGCTACTTTCAAATACTATGATAACTACTAATATTAACTACTCGGCCCCCGCACGTGTCACTGCCTCCTATTCTACACCACCGATCACAACTAATCACTACCAATGTAACTCGTGACCACATACTTCACATAGGATCATCTTATCATCACACTTCAATCACCTCGTTGAGTATCCTGTTTAGCTACCACAACCTACCACTTCCTATCATCGCTCATCACATCCACTTACCGCAAAGTAGACGCGCGACCTACAAAGACCTTATTTACGGTTATCAGCTGAATGTACGAATTAAAATTTAGGCTTGAATTCAGTACTTAGCGGGCCCCAGTGTAGCAACGCCGATGTGCTGCGATACGTACGTATGTTTTTTTTTTGCTTGAAGTGATTATCTATTATCATTATTATCACCCAACCCATCATTAGTCATTGAGTTTTATTAATTATTATCGTAAAACACATAGGACAAAGAAGACAACGTTATATGCTACACACATAGGAGAAATGCAAAAATAAGAAATAGCAAAAAAGAAATACAGAAAAGAAAAAGCAGCAGCGGCCAAGCAAGCAGAGAGTCTAGTCAATGTGTAAGAGAGGAGACAGCCTCGCCCATCGCCACACAATTGACCGCTTAGTGTTGCAATCTCTGGCTCCGTATGTCTATGCCGGATAGTTTCGTTCCCAATCACAACGGCTGCGGGGTTTAACGTCGCCTCAACACCTCAGCCCACCATAAAGAAAGTCCCTCGATGATCTGTTGACTCAGCCTCTGCGACACGCCCACTGTATAGCCGAAATCGAAGTACTCCTTCACGGCTCACGTCATCAGACTCTCCCTGCGGTCCATCAAGGCGGTCCCGGCTTCTAGTTGCCCAAAGGGATGTTTGTTTGATCCCTCCAGTCTGCGACTCTCAGCTTCCCCCTCTCGGCCCCACTCCCTATGTTTTGTCCTAGATTTCTGGCTAGGCCAACTCCCATTCGTCCGGCACAGGGATGCGCAGAAGTATTGATCCGCTCCGAGTACGATCTATAAAGAAAAGAGAAAGCTGAGATGAGACAATCGACTCCCCTAGGTAATTTGGTAAGGTGGCAGAGTGATATATTTAGACAAAATGATAGAATCAGGACCAAATGGTTATTACGATGTAAAAAAGGCAAACAGTTGTGCTTTGGGGATTTTTGGTCGAGCTGCACTGCGGTCTTGAAATGTCTGTTTCATCTTCGTATGTCCGGGGTTATTACATTCTCAAAGAACAAGAGTTAACTAGTGCGGCCCTTCAAAGACTAACGTTAACGTCCAATACTTAATTTCCTGTACTTTCAGACTATTATGCATGGCGAACTTCACAATCAAACCCAACGCTTTACTTCTGGAGGAAAGGCTGACCTGTTCAAAAAGGGGAAATGAAGACAGAGGGGGAGAATAACGAGACTGTAGCTGCACCTCTGAGCATTAGGGAGGAAACAGTTGCTGTGGAAACTGGCGCTTTAGTGTTGGACCCCCTGTTCCCGGTATCTCTACCCCAAGTGCCTCCCTGAAATGCGGTTGGAAGGATAACGGTTGCCAGTAGCTATGAAGGGGCCATGGGTTATGGAATCGGATAGACCAATAGAAGGCAAGCACCAACAGACAGAGGCAGTGTTGGTGAGTTTATCAGCACATGTAGAACGGTAAGTTGGATATTGCCGATGATTCTAGCAGATAAGGTGGGACTCGACAAGAAAAAAGAGAATCAATAGGGGGAAAATACCGCAGAAAAAAGTCGAATAGGAGGAGTAACAGACACATGAATTGGGTACTCTCGAGGCGACATGAGGATGGGTCTGAAGTGTTGCGGAACAATTCCTGGCTCTGGGTAAAGACTATGACATTGCTAGCTTTATTTCGATGTGATTCCACGTGCCTCCCACTCAAACTCTCCACTGTGCAGATCCGCAAGGAAACGCATTGGTTCCTTTTTGTGCCCAATATAATCAACTGTATCCCTGTATCAAATCTCCTCAAGGAATCCGATATTATATTAGAACTCTTTCCTTATTTTCCACCCCACTTCCCCTCTTGTCCCCTCGCCTCATCCTTTCTTTCGAGCATTACCATTGTCACCGCACGCTGAGGGCAAGAACGGTGGCAGACAGACCATCCCGGGCCGGAACCCAATACGGGGCGAGCTAACAAACTGTTGGGCCGTGGTCCCTGATTTTTCGTCACACTTACTCTTCTATTATAACTAAGGCGGCTAGAAGGCAAGCACGCGGCGCGCATTCGTTCCAGCCACCCCGACACCAGCACCGAACTACCAGCCGCCGACAGGGCAGGTACAGCATTGCCCTAGCACTTCTCTGCCGAGGAGCTCAAATCGCGGCTAATACTTGAACAAGGGGTTAGGCGGGGTCGCCAATCCGTGCGAATTATTGTTCAATTAGAGGTACAAGTAAGCGGCAATTTTAAGGATGTCACACCACCCGAAGCGAAGTCAAAACGCGCGTATGAAAGAGAAACTCCGCCCCAAACAGAGACAACAACGCAGAAAAGACAAAAAGACAGGACAAGGACTAGTGAGAGCCGGGAAAGGAATTCAAGAAAAGAGCTAGGGAAAGAGAGAAAAGGAGATGACAAAAAAGAGAAGACGAGAAAACACGAGAATACACCGGGACAGACAAGAGTACAGGAAGACCGAGAGAGAGAGAGATGAGAAGAGAGAAAAAAAATAAGGAATCGAGGAAGAAAGCGAGGCAGAATAATTGATCGAGAGTGATTTGAGAGAGATGATTAGATTAAAGAGTAAACTAGAGGACCCGATTGAAGATAAGATACGAGGAGAACGCCGATAATGAGGAGGAGAGACCGACGGGGGAGAGAGAGACGAGAGGTGAGGCAAACCGGAGACGGACGAGCCACCGATACGAAAAGAGATCCATTAGATGATAGGGCTCTGTGACTGACCCGATTGCAAGCAGTTCCGAGAGACAAGACGGTCGACGAGCCGATAGCCAGGAGCCTCCAGACCGCATCAGAGGGGAGATGACTGAAATTAGAATGGAGAGAGAGGACAGACACATAAACAACGAGAGCACGAATTGAGATTTGAGCTTTGAGATGACCCTCGTTGATGTAGTGAGAGAGATTTGGAATACGAGAAGTAGAGAACGAAGAGAAGCCTGAGAAGGACCGCACGAGAAACCATGGAAGACACACGACGCACATGAGACTCGAACGCAGAAGACGAGCGAGAGAAGACCCCCGGACCCCCGGAGACCACCGGACCTGCAGAATCGGACGACGATCCGAGAATGTGTTCTGTATTAGGAAATTAATTATCAATAGGTTGGGTGGGGTCAAAGGGGGATTGGGGTTGTAGTGAATAAGTCAGTAACGAAAGATCAAGACAAAAGAAATTATAGGAAGTAGAATGTAGTCTAGGCTTAATAGGAGTGTCAAGGTTATATTCACTGTAATACTTACAGTAGGTAAGGTGAGGCCAGCAAAGTCCACATCACAGTACCAAAGACACGGAGAGTAATAGCATGCCTAGCCAACAGTGAGTAAGTATCTAGTATAGGAGATCAGTAATATAAGGCAGATAATGAATGCCAAATAGGCTATTATATCACAGTGTAGTTATAGTAAGGAAATACATTAAGTGAGATTGACGGACAAGTGAGGGTTAATGTGAATGTGCGTTTTTTATGTAGTTTTTTCTGTGGGTGGCTAGTCGTTTGGTAAAGGTAATCTTCTAAGTTAGTTGTATCTGTCGCGTCGCAAACCTATAAAAGATGATACGGAGCTCTCACAGAACGTAGTAGTCGTTAGTAGTATAAGTAATGCATCCGGGCTTAACCGTTATAGGCGCGGCTCTGTGTTTGTTTAGTTAACAGTAGTAGTAGTACCAGCTCAACTGCCACTCAGTAGGCTAGCAAGTAGTAGAATACAAGGTAGAAGGGTATGTAGTCAGTCAAAGCTGCATACATTCATTTTGCACGTTTAGTTCCACTATTTACTAGCGCCAATTCAACACCCCACAGTACTACGTAGAGTTCGATCTCGCTACAATCACCGCCCAAGCTAGTTACGATGGGTGAGTGTACCCTCTGCAATTAAGTAAGAAGTGTGCCGATAACACGACCCCCCTAAAGTGTAGTGCCCGCAGTACTCTCTTATCTTCCCGAGCGGCGTACCGCTAGAGTAGTCAGTACAGCAGACTACTGACCCCCAATCCAGTTCCAGTATGGTAGTAGTAGTCCAGTTCCCACCGTAGCTAATCAGTAGCTAGCAAGACACTCTCAGTTGTAGGTACCAGACAGTCCCAGAAGTGTCTTTGTAGTACGCCAGCTACCCCAAGATCTCCAGTCCAGTCAGTCAGCTACGAGCCTTATCCTAGAACAGTCGAGCTAGTAGTAGGCCCCAGTAGCTAGTGCACGTCCGGTAGTTCAGTAGCAGTCGAAGTAAGAGTAGGTATAGTTACACACAATAGTCATCAGTAGACAGTTGTTAGTAAGAGAGTTGTCAGTAGTCAGTACACCCCACGTAGCTAGTCAAGTCGTGCAGTGAAGAGTAGTAGTGAGTAGTCAGTAGTCAGTTAGTAGTAGTAGTAGTGAAGTCGCAGATAGTCAGTTACAGGAATAGTAAGTAGTAGTTAGTAGTAAGATAGGCTTCCCGCCCAGGTGAAGTAGTATAGTAGTGTTCATCAGTAGCTAGAGTCCTCCATAGTACGAATGAGTAGTAGAAGTCTGTTAGTACACCACAGTCAGTAGTCCGAGTAATAGTAGCTAGAAAGTAATCAGTCCATCCAGTCAGTCAGTCAAGTAGAAGTAGTAGTTGTAGTATGTATCATTAATACTCAATCAGTTCTTACCTTTTCCCCCCAAGCAGCTCATCTAGTATCTAGCAAACACCACACCCACTAGTCCAGTCGCTCTAGGTCAGCAATTTAGTTAGTTAACAAGTAGGCTCAGCCCCCATTTCATCAAACACGAATGTATGTATCTGTACAAATCAAGTGTATAATATATTTAATGTGCATTCTCTCTTTAACTTAGCTAGCACAATACCTGTAATAAATACAGATCCTAAGAGGGTTCATGAGCAAGATTACACACAAAAAAATAAGGCAATAAAAACAATGCATGGATGGTCATATCTCGTGGATGCGGAAACTGAAAACATTCTGTTCGCGGAAAAAAAGAAAAGTGGTATCGATCTCTCTCACCAGTAATCTCCAAAGTCCCGCTGGTCAGCGAACACAAGGGAAAGCGAGGTTTCATCTTCTTCCACACTTTTTCGTCTCGTCTCAGCCACGCGTGTTCCCTCAATGCCGAATTTCCATATGCCATATTGCTAATTGGGCCCCTCCCCCCCGGGAACGTGGGCCGGGGTACGTTCTCCCCCCGTCTCAGCAGAGGGTTCACCCTAGAGTGCTCCCACCCCCACTACCACCACCCTCCCCCTGCCCCCGCGGCGCTCGGAATACACGGGAGTGGGAGTTAGGGGGGCCCTCGCCGGGGGACACCTCTCTTGAACGGTAGGGCTTAACGTTGAGATAAAGGATTGGTGCGACGATTCCCAACCCGCCCCCCCCCGTTGGGGTTGGTGGTTGTGGCCTTTGGCACTGCGTCTTTAGTAAGGGGGAGGGTATGGAGCGATCGCGTGGAAGGGTGATAAGAAAGAGGGCGGTGAGGCAAAAACGGAGCGGAAAGAGGAATGCGCCCCCGACGGGTAGCAAAGCGAACTATAACCCCGGAGCACGAAACCCCCTTAACCACTCACAAAAAAGTAGAAATAAAAAGTTGAAACAACCAAAACCAAACACAACCCCCCCACCCAAAAAAAATAAAAAATACCAAACCAACTCCTACTCCTCCGAGAAATAAAAAAACAAAGGAAAAAAAGAAAAAAAAAGAAAAAAAAAAAAAAATAAAAAAAGTCGAAAAACAACAAGAAGAAAAAGAAGCAATAAAAAAACAAAGAAACAAATCAAAAAAAAAGCTAAAAACAAAAAAAAAAAAAAGAAAAACACGCAAACCCCTGAAAAAAAAGAAAAATACATTTTTAAAAAATAAGTTAAATAACAAAAAAAAAACGCTCCGAACTCTCGATAAATAATATGGACCAAAATATAAAAAACATGATAATAATGGAAGAAAAAAAATAACAAAAAAAAAAAGAAAATAGAAACTTAAAAAAAAAAAATAAAAACAAAATATACAAATTTAATGGCAAAACAAAAAATACAGTAAGAAAAAGGAAATGAAAAAACAAGGAAAACTCGAGGAACAAAAACAGGAAAAAAAAAAAGGCAAACCGAGACGCACAAAAAAAAAAAAAAAAAAAACCAATCCACCCACCACCACCCACCACCACCACCACCGACCACCACCAACCACCACCACCACACACCACCCCACCAGTACTAATGACTTCGTCCCGTTGCATTTGGTTCTTTTTGCCAATGTCCTGCCTTGCATAAGATATTTTTCTTATGCACAAACAATGTCACACCCCCCCAAAATAAATTACAAAACTCACATCATGGGTTGACCTTGGACGGCTGAAGACAGAATTAATCAATTTGCTTTCATTTTACTTGAATGTCAGAATCCATTACCAGGACGCAGAGAGATCAATTAAGACCAGTTTAATTAGAACTGTCACCTTCGTGCGTTATGCGTATCGGTTATCATATATATGAGTATATATCAATAAAAACATTTTAAACTCTTGGGTTGTTTTAATTTTTTAAGTGTTAGAATCACTTGACGGACAGCTGTAGACACAAAGCGATAGACACAATATGCAATACTTTGCAAATTACAAGCCTTTAAATGAAGAGAAATGTCATATTTTGAGAGAGTTAATGTTTGAAAACTTATAGAGAAAAATGGAAGAAGATAATAAGAAGTACCTTTGAATCATCCCTTGAGAGTGTTTCATTGGAGAAGTAAAGACGAGGAGTTAAAAGAGAAAAAATAGTGGAACAGGGAAAAAAGGAAAAAAAAAAGAGAAAACAAGGGGTGAAAAAATAAAAATAGAGAAGAAGGTTGGTTTTTAGAGGAAGGGAGAGGGTGTATGTGTAGAAAAAAAAAAAAGAGGGGTGAAAGGAAAAAGGAAAGATAAGATAAAGGATAAAGAAGGATTAAAAGGAAAAAAAATATAAAGGAGGAAAGAGAAGAGAAGGAAAAAAACTAGAAAGGTGAGGGAAAGAGGGAAAAGAAGAAGAAAAGTGAGAGAGCAGAGAATATTTGATGAGTTCGGGAGGGATTTTATTAAAGCTACGATCTCATGACTAGATGTCGAAACATGAAAGGATGGGTGAAATGAACCTAGTAGGAAGCGACGCACAATTATCATTGATATGTGGTGGATATCAAGCTAAAGGTGTAGGTCGTTTTTTGTTCTTTGGGTCGTTGGCTGGTAGTGTGGGTTTGGGATTATTTGGATGCGTTTCCGTTCAAACTTATACGAGTCCTCCATGGTTTGTTATGTTTTTCATCCTGAGTTTGTGAAGGATGGTTTGGACGCACGACAGACTGACACTTTGACCTTATTTATGTGCAGAGGAAAGGAATGGAAACGAACCACTTATAGGCAAGAGATAAGTATGAAAACATGTTATATCAGTTTTGGGTGTTGTTATATATAAGTGTGGCTATTGGCATTGACATTATTATTATTATTATTATTATTATTATTATTATTATTATTATTATTATTATTATTATTATTATTATTATTATTATCATCATTATTATTATTATTTGTATCTTTATTATTACTATTAGTATCATTACTATTTTTATTATTAATATTTTTGTATCATTTTCATTATTATTATTATCAATATCAGATTAATATATTTACTAATAATATCACAATTTCAAAGGAGTAAAGTAAAATTACAGTTAAATCTAATTAAAAGCAATGGATTGATAACGTACGAAACGCAATATCCAATCTGAACAAGGATAGAAACTCAAACCCAGTGTTGCAAGAAGAAGGAAATGTACAATACATGTCAACATAAATTGCAACACATCGCTGCAGCTCTCCACATTGTAATGCCGGGAATAGTTACCTGTGTTAGTACTTCCCGAAAAAAACAAGTAAATGATCCACAACAGTACAAACACGTCCTCCTAAACACGCAGGGAAGGAAGAGTCAGCTGGAGTAATGTGTAAACCTGGCCAGGAGAACCCCATTCCATAACCCGCAAGGTTGGTTGGGTCAGGTGGTTCCACGAAAGACTACTTTTAGTGCCAATGAATACACCGATAAATTTTAAACTTCCAACGCAAATTTTTGTGCTGGTAACAAATAGCGTATACTTTCTAGGTGTTTGCTGCATCACTGATTAGCAGGTCAATTCAATCTACCCACCACGAATGCTGGTATACAAAAAGTGTTCACCTCATTAGCATAGATAATTCGTTCCTTTCTACCTACAGGTGGATGGTTCATGTCTCTTGTTACTCAGAGGATATCAAGACAAATGGCAGCTGTACAGGTAGCGAGGAGGAAAAACATCAATGAAGGACCACTTAACATTAGAACCATTTTTTATCACAATCCATAAAACAAGTCTGTTAACATCCGATCCTCTTAAGACCAAAGTGTAAAGGTGTTGATGTAATTGCTCATTATCTGAGGAAGTGTGAAAGTAAGCATAATGTAAAGGCTCTTTCTAGCACATACGAACAAATCAGGATTGCGTTACATTCATGGGAAGCAAAACTATTAATCAATGTATTCATTCCTGTGACAAGGTTGTGCAGTCATGAAGTTATAAGTGAATATTTCCTTACACATGTAGAAGTCAGTGAACCGTGTCTGCATTGTGACAAGTGAATAGAAAAAACAGTACACACTAAAATAATACAAAAAATCTAAAATAAAGTTTCTTGAGTATTTAATTCATCTACACCTCCTTTTCCTTTTCCTCCTCCTCCTCCTTCTTCTTCTTCTTCTTCTTCTACTCCTACGCCTCCGCCTCCGCCTCCTCCCCACTCCTGCGCATCTAATCCTCTTACCATCCGCCTTCCCTTCCCCGCATTACTCTCGTCTCCTTCAATGCCAAATAACATGCTTCCACAAGACTTAGAGGTTCATAAGTATTAGTTACCTACCAACAGGATTTTCTCGCTTCGCTGGGAAAACAATAATTATCGTAAAAACTAAAAAAAAATATTAGTATACAGTTACACACTTTATCTTGAATTTTACAACCGAACTGATATACCTTTTATTACCACCGCCAAACGATGTTAAGCATCAAATTATGCTTTCAACTTTTTTATTTTTTTTGTTAGTTTGTCTGTCCGTATGTTAGCAACTTCCAGACAACACCATGCATCACAACACCTCATTAAACTTTATCAACCTAACCTCCTACCCTACATCTCAATTCCATTACATTTGAAAAGGTCAAGGTGAAAGGTAAGGGTCAGGAAAAATTAACAGTCGCCATTTGTATTCCTACTGAACGTTGTCTTGGGCGCCACCTTCAGCGTGTCCCACTTTTAAAATATCATAACTCAGTCAGAACGCAACACAACATGACCCCCTTCCCAAATTATTCATTCCGTTAATTCTTTAAAGGTTAGTGACAAAGTTCAAGGTCAGGAAACATTCGCGAATATTAGCAAGTAGAGGTATTTGCGTCTACTGAGTGTCCCTCTTTTGTCAATGCACTCTCACTCTCTCTTTTTGTTCTCTCTCTCTCTCTCTCTCTCTCTCTCTCTCTCTCTCTCTCTCTCTCTCTCTCTCTCTCTCTCTCTCTCTCTCTCTCTCTCTCTCTCTCTCTCTCTCTCTCTCATTTGTGGTTTGGTCTGTTCAGAAGCCCATAATAATCAGTCTGTCTTATTTACAAGTTTAGCTACATCCCGCCAAGCCATGTGGAAGGGATGAGGTAGAAGCAAGGTGTGGTAAGGGTGTGGTGAAGGTTCATGGAGGTGGCGAGATGGAGATAACAAACGGGTTTGCTATAGTATTAGTCGGTGCACGTGTATAAAGTGGACGAGGCAATGGAGATCTTAACACGAGACACAAAGAAGACCACCGCTGCCCAATGCTGAGTTTAAGGAACAGGAGGAAAAAAATCTAACGTAAAGCGAAAATTATACATGCGACTTTGCAGGAGTGACGCTAATTAGCACATCGCGGGGAAGAATTTGACCATGTTATCTTAGGCACACACGTATACACACACACACACACGCACACACGCACACACGCACACACACACACACACACACACACACACACACACACACACACACAAATACCTACACATTGCATTGAGCTTCTTAAAAAAAAACAGAATAAAACCTGTTATGATATATGAAGCTGAATCAATTTTGTTTTTATCAGTCTATTGTATTTGAAGTTATGTTCAGCAAGCAGGAAACACTGGAGACTGCAGAGAAACGAGGATGTCACTAAAAATACATTTGAAAGCAGTCTGGTTTTAGTTACCCGAGGTGATGGACGCAAAAATAAAAGGAGGGAAAATGTGTCCTTAAATAGTAAACGAAAAACAAATAATAT
>JAPQNM010000038.1:20523992-20528992 GCA_029783475.1 Metacarcinus magister
TTTTGGTCAGACTCAAAAAAGAAACATCATGTGATTCATAGTATTCATAGTCATCGTTCAGTAAGGGAACTGTAAGCACAGCTATCACAAGAAAAACATTAAAAAATTAGTATCAGTAACTTGTAAACTGTTTTTAGCATGAATTGCGGTAAATTTCATAAAGATTAAAATGTAAATCCGACGATGTCAATCTGTGATGTAGATAAGAAAACAAATATTAACAGTTTGGACTAATATACGTATCACACCTCAAACTACCATTAGGTTTAAATATTTTTGAAGGATTTATGATGATGGCTGTGGAATGCAGGGAATTTTATTTTTCTCATCCATTCTGTCTCAGTGAATAATTTTAAGTTAATGGCACCGAAAGTGAATGAATGATATATACACTTTTATTGAGACATTGCAAACCCATCTAGTTCACATCAACATCCTAACCTTTATGATGAAGATACTATGGGTCGAGGGACGGGAGGAGACAGGATATCTTACGAGGTATTCTTTTTATGACTTGTAGCTACACGGCTCTTATGATAATCCGACACGCTGACCGCAATTTTTTTTATTCATTTATTATTTTTTTGTTACGTTAAAAGGATACTGGCTAAGGTACAACAAAAATACGTAAAAAAGATCCCGCTTGTCGCCAGACCCTGTAAAGAGGACAGTAGGAGAGATAGAAGCAAGGGGTGCATGTCCAGTTAACATTAGAGGTGTCTTGGCAATCCTCTTCTGAAAGAGTTTAAGTGATAGGCAGGTGGAAAAACAGACAAATGAAGAGAGTTCCAGAGTTTACCAGTGTAAGGGATGAAAGAGTGAAGATACTAGTTAATTCTTGCATTAGAAAGATAGACAGAATAGGGATGAGAAGAAGTAGAAAGTCTTGTGCAGCGAGGCCGCGGGAGGGCGGGAGGCATGCAGTTAGCAAGTTCAGAAGAGCAGTCAGCATGAAAATAGCGGTAAAAGATAGATAAAGATGCAACATTGCGGCGGTGACTTAAAGAATCAAGAAAGTAAGTTAGAGGAGGAGAGTTGATGAGACGAAAAGCTTTAGACTCCACCCTGTTTAAAAGAGCTGTGTGAGTTGAGCCCCCCCAGACATGTGAGCCATACTCCATACATGGGCGGATAAGGAACCTGTACAGAGCAAGCAGCTGAGAGGGAGAGAAAAATGGACGCAGACGCCATAGGACACCTAACTTCTTGGAAGCTGATTTAGCAAGAGTAGAGATATGAAATTGCCAGTTTAGATTTTTAGCAAAGGATAGACCGAGTGTGTTTAATGTGGTGGAGAGGGGAAGTTGAGTGTCATTAAAGAAGAGGGATAGTTATCTGGAAGGTTATGTCGCGTAGATAGTTGTAGAAATTGAGTTTTTGAGGCATTGAACAAAACTAGGTTTGCTCTGCCCCAATCAGAAACAAGTGAAAGATCAGAAGTTAAGCGTCCTATAGCATCTCGCCATGAGTCATTTAATTCTTGTTGGGTTGGGCGTCTGTTGTACGACGTTAAAAAATGCAAGGTGGTGTCATCAGCATAGGAGTGGATAGGGCATTGAGTCAGATTTAGGAGATCATTGATGAATAATAGAAAGAGAGTGGGTGATAGGACAGAACCCTGAGGAACACCACTGTTGAGATGCCTCATTATCTTCTTAAGGACAGACTCAAAGGCTTTAGAAAGGCAGGAAATCAAAGCTATAGGGCGGTAGTTTGAAGGATTGGAGCGGTCACCCTTTTGAGGAACAGGTTGAATGTAAGCAAACTTCCAGCAAGAAGGATAGGTAGAAGTAGAGAGACACAGACGAAAGAGTTTGACCAGGCAGTGAGCGAGCTCGGAAGCACAGTTTTTGAGAACAATAGGAGGAACTCCATCCGGACCGTAAGCCTTCCGAGAATCAAGGCCAGAGAGGGCATGGAAAACGTCATAATGAAGAATCTTAATTTTAGGGAAAAAGTAGTCAGAGGGTGGAGGAGTAGGAGGAATATGCCAAGTATCATTCTAAGTAGAGTTGGTAGCAAAAGTTTTAGTGAAGAGTTCAGCTTTAGAGAAAGAAGAGACAGCTGTGAAGCCATCTGGTTGAAGTAAAGGAGGGAAAGATGAAGATGTAAATTGTTAGAGATATTATTGGCTAGATGCCAGAAATCACGAGAAGAGTTAGAATTGGAAAGATTTTGACATTTTCTATTGATGAAAGAATTTTTAGTAAGTTGGAGAATAGATTTGGCATGATTACGGACAGAAATATATAGGGCATGAGTTTCAGCAGATGGATGGCTACGGTACCATTTGTGAGCTGCCTCTCTATCTTTGACAGCACGAGAACAAGCAGAGTTAAACCAGGACTTTTTAGCTTTAGTATTAGAGACAGTATGAGGAATGTATAACTCCATGCCAGTGACAATCACCTCTGTTATGCGCTCGGCACAAAGAGAAAGATCTCTGACATGGAAGCAATAATCATCCCAAGGAAAATCAGAATTGCCTTAGGTCCTCCCACTTAGGCGGGTCCTGAGGCTGCACTGGAGTCATAAAACAGGTAACGGAAATAAGATTGTGATCGGAGGAGCCCAACGGAGAGTAAAGTTTAACAGAGTAAGCTGAAGGGTTGGAAGTTAGGAAAAGATCAAGAATGTTAGCCGTGTCTCCAAGGCGGTCAGGGATAGGGGTAGAAAACTGCACCAGCTGTTCTAGGTCATAAAGGATAGCAAAGTTGAAGGCTTGATCACCAGGTTGGTCAATGAAAGAAGATAAAAGCCAATGCCTTATTGGAAAACATCGTTATGGGAGAGGTTAGGTTAGGTTAAATGTACCTCATTATTCATTCACTTTCGATGTCATGAAGGCTAAGCTTAGAATTAGTCACTGAGCCAGAGTGGTGGAAAAAAATAACCTTCCCTGCATTCCACAGACATCACAAGTTCAGCAGACTTCAGCCTTGAGACAACACTACATCACTTAGCGACATACGAAGGCTTGTATGGTCAAACGTGCGCCATTAACTTTTCTTCCATTAACACTACAACATAACGCTGTTTGGAATTGTCAAAACATTGAAATCAATCTCTCTCTCTCTCTCTCTCTCTCTCTCTCTCTCTCTCTCTCTCTCTCTCTCTCTCTCTCTCTCTCCATATATATATATATATATATCTATATATATATATATATATATATATATATAAATATATATATCTCATCCTCTTTCTCTCTCTCTCTATCTCTCTCTCTCTCTCTCTCTCTCTCTCTCTCTCTCTCTCTCTCTCTCTCTCTCTCTCTCTCTCTCTCTCTCTCTCTCTCTCTCTCTCTCTCTCTCTCTCTCTCTCTCTCTCTCTCTCTCTCTCTCTCTCTCTCTCTCTCACACAGATTGACATCGTCGGATTTACATTTTAATCTTTATGAAAACCATCGCAATTCATACTAAAAACAGTTAACAAGTTACTGATACTAATTTTTTAATGTTTTTCTTGTGATAGCTGTGCTCACAGCTGCCTTGCTGAACGACTACTATGAATACTATGAATCACATAATAATACAAAATACCTATTTATTTCCCATTCTAATAGTCTTCCCATTTCTCTTTTCTCTATTCCATTTTCAGTAGTTCTACGAATGCTCTCCCTTTCCTAATCCCTTCCCTCCAACATTTTTTTTTCTAAAACAGTAAATTTATTCGGCAGTATCTAAAAATAATAATGTACATGTCCCTGCTACTCGCTAAGTATAGTTTAATATTGCCTTTGGCTTATTCCCTCTCCATCTCGAACTTTTATCTATTAAATCTAAGTAGTAAATTTTTTTGATACGTTTCCTTAAACAATAAAATAAAATTTAATTCATATAAAAAAGTATAGCAGTGTGTGTGTGTGTGTGTGTAAGTGTGTGTGTGTGTGTGTGTGTGTGTGTGTGTGTGTGTGTGTGTGTGTGTGTGTGTGTGTGTGTGTGTGTGTGTGTGTGTGTGTGTGTGTGTGCGTGCCTGTGCGTGTGCGTGTGCGTGTGTGTGTGTGTGTGTGTGTGTGAGAGAGAGAGAGAGAGAGAGAGAGAGAGAGAGAGAGAGAGGAGAGAGAGAGAGAGGAGAGAGAGAGAGAGAGAGAGAGAGAGAGAGAGAGAGAGAGAGAGAGAGAGAGAGAGAGAGAGAGAGAGAGGGAGAGAAGGGAAGGGAATATTGATAAATAATTATTATTCTATCCTATACTAATATCTAAAGCATACATCATACAACTGGGTACTGTGCTATTTTGTAATAACTTTCTAATGTCCGTGTTTGTATATTAGAACCCACCCATATCGTTTTGCAATCTGACTAAGACTTTTCAGATCATAATTCTTGGCTCCCCGCGAAGTTTTGGTGTTGCAGACCAGAGCCACAAGATGTACCTGGTCTTGTGCAATGAAGGGACGAGTCTGTGCAGTAGTTGCAAAGCCTTTCAACGACTACTAACTACTCCAGAAGTCATTATTTAGAAAGTACTGTTCATGTATTATGTATACGTATAAGTAGGTGCGTGTGCTTGTTTCTAAGAAGGGGAGAGGTAAGGACTCAGCGAGGGAGTGTTTACCTGTTAATAATTACAGTTTTACACGTTGAGATGCAAAGAAATCTCTGTGTGCTATCTCGCGGCTTTTTCCAGGCATGCTGAGGGTTTACAGAGACACGCAAGGAACCGGTGCAGTGGGGTGTCAAGTTTCTGGAGGCAAGTCCTTAGTTAATCCCCTGCTGAGATAGCCAGATAACAATAGGTTCCCAGCGTAAAAGTAAAAATTAATGCTGTCGTATCGAGGTCACTGCACCAACAAGCCTAATAACTTTGTGGAGATTACTATCTTTAAGGCAGGACGACAACAATACAAGACAAACATACACTTATCCTAAATTAAAATGGAAAACCTGCAAAATTTATGTCTGGTGGTAATTATTTTAACGTACACATTCTTCACCCGCAATATATCACTTACTCACTCCTCTATCACGTACAGTATTAGGTTCCACGCCGCTACTCA
>JAPQNM010000038.1:20556492-20558992 GCA_029783475.1 Metacarcinus magister
AGTAGGTGAAGCTATGCGAGTGAAATCCTTGAATAAAAGAGAACGTAACCCACGTAACATCAAGTTCCAAGTAGATACCTTCTCATGACTGCCATTTCTGCGGATAAAACACCTCTTTCTTCTTGAATTATACGCGATCTGTGTCCTTGAAGGCAAATGATCCGTACATCCTGCATTCCCTACATCCTCATTACGCACCGATCCCAGAGTCACTCGGTGCCGACTCCGCCACCCAAGGTGAGTTGAAGTTATTAGCGCCTGGACGTCATACTTGAGCGTCGAGTTCCTGTCAACAGTCGGCCTTGCTAGAGCTGCCGCGTCGGGCTCCCTGTGTGTTCGTAGCTAGTTGACACCTGCCGTGTTCTCTTTACATAAGACATTAGACACTGAGGTAGTCTCTTAGTCCCTGTCCATCCTGCAGGATGAGTTGGGCCCAAGCCAGCCACTGACTGGTTCGGTCAGTTTATGTTCCAGTTCACTGTGTATTAGATATTGTTTAAAACTTTCTACCACACTTCATAATGTTGAAATATGTCGTGTTAAAATGTTCACCACATGGCTGGAAATGTTGAAGCCACTTACATGTGCTTTTTATTTTGTTATTGTTTACTGAAGCGACTCATATCTCGAAGCTGCTGATGGCCATCCAACAGACCAATGATGCAATGGCCAGAACTGTCAAGGCATCAACACATCACGATTATTAGAATCTAAATGATCATATTGGTCTGTATTTTTGGTAATAAACGAACATAGTTTATGAGTGGGATTACAGCTTAATCACCAACAGAGACAAACAAACAAACAAAGTGAAAGACAGACAGAAAGACAAACAGACAGAAAGACAGACAGACAGACAGACATACTACAGACTGACAAAACATACACAAAAATCAGACATATAGATAGATAGACAAGCAGAAACACATTATATTATGTAATCAAGAATAATCTAATTCGTCAACATTTAGGTTTGAGAAATAAGCGCTCAAATCAAGGTATATTACTCAGTTGAGTGAGTTTTTCTCAAAAGGAGAAATTTCAAGGAGTAAAAGCAGGCAGAGCATTAACCAATAATTTCATCACAGCACTCCTTACAAGATTTCAAGATGACTGGTTCTTGATAGACTAATATCTTTATTAAATGCAACACTAGTTTTGAAGTTTCATCAAATTAATACAAAAAAAATATGTATAATTTTTTTGAACACTGATTGATCACATCGGTCAATAAAAGCTAAATATGCCCTTCAGCAGAAAGAAAGAGAGAGAGAGAGAGAGAGAGAGAGAGAGAGAGAGAGAGAGAGAGAGAGAGAGAGAGAGAGAGAGAGAGAGAGAGAGAGAGAGAGAGAGAGAGAGAGAGAGAGAGAGAGAGAGAGAGAGAGAGAGAGAGAGAGAGAGAGAGAGAGAGAAAAAAAAAGAAAAAAAAAGAGGAAAAAAAAGAGACAGTTCTAACAATGGATAAATTACTCGTCTGTCTCGGTGGTAAAGGAAGAAACAAATGAGGGTGGGCCAGGCGGGGACCCTTTGCCTTTGTGTTCTCTCAGACGTTTTTCCTCGCAAATAATATTGATCGAGCGCGTCTCACCCTCCCGAACCTAAACCACGACGTCCGGAATCTACCCCACGACGCACCACCACACACACCCACCCATGGGAACCGACAGACCTATATGAAATGGTGTGTGTGTGTGTGTGTGTGTGTGTGTGTGTGTGTGTGTGTGTGTGTGTGTGTGCGTGTGTGTGTGTGTTTGCCGGTACATGACATTTTGCCTGGGCAGAATATTGTCATTATTCTATTACTACCATTTTTTTTCTAGATTATTAATGTCATCATCAGTAATATTAATTGATACTAATATATATATATATAATATATATATATATATATATATATATATATATATATATATATATATATATGTAACTGGATAAATAGCCTCGAGTCGAAACCTTTGTTTGTTTGTTGGCAATATATTTTTTTCTTCTTTTATGTGTCTGTAATGAAAAGTTCCTGCCAAGTCGCCTTACAACCACTTAACAAACAAGTCTTATTGATAAATATTTTCATGTGTTTTTTTCCTTTTTATTTGAGCGATGAGTTTCATTTGCAAAATCTCGCTTGAGTTAATATATTTTACCGTATTGTTTGAGGAGAAAAAACGAAAAAAACATTAATTGTTATTACATTCATCTGCCAGTGGCCGTTTTTTTACTCTCTCTCTCTCTATCTCTCTCTCCTCTCTCTCTCTCTCTCTCTCTCTCATCTCTCTCATCTCTCTCTCTCTCTCTCTCTCTCCTCCCTCTCACTCTCCTCTCTCATCTCTCTCTCTCTCTCTCTCCTCCTCTCTCTCTATCTCTCTCCTCTCTCTCTCTCTCTCTCTCTCTCTCTCTCTCTCCTCTCCTCTCTCTCTCCTCTCTCTCTCTCTCGTGTCACCTTCAGCCTCGCCAGGTAATTTTGAGGTCTGGTCCAGTGTGATTGTGTCGCTTCACTGTGTCA
>JAPQNM010000038.1:20563992-20568141 GCA_029783475.1 Metacarcinus magister
GGGACTCGCGTACCTGAGAGAGACAGGAGACTGGTAGGTCTCGTCGGCCACTGGGAGATTCAGGATATGCGACTCTATGGCATGTGGAGGCTGCAGGAACACCTGGGTTTGTTGTTGCTGCAGCTGCTGCTGGTGATGGTGGTGGTGGTGGTGGTGGAAGCTGTGGACGGCAGAGACAGGGGCTCCCCCCGGGATCTGGGATGGGGGGTCACTGTCCAGTAGCAGCTGCAGACCCCGAATGTAGTCGACGGCACAGCGTAAAGTTTCCACCTTGCTCATCTTCTTTTTCCTTGCAGCTTGAGGAACATGTTGCCTTAGAAGAGTAAATCCTTGAGACACCTGGATAAGAGAAAATTTTATTTATATTTCAACTAAAAAGTAAAATTATGACTTTTTACTAAAACAACTAAGCTGTGTAGAAATTTAAGGGTTAGAAATAAAAATAAAAAATTCACTTCTCGAAGACGAATCATGACCATCATTAGTTCCACTCTGCACGTCTAAGGCTTGGCGTTTCTTCCATAAGAATCGATATTGTCCGCGAAATACTTCTGCACATTATTGCTCAAATAATGCCTGTCTATATTATCGCATGATGCGTACTCGCGCATTGGTCGGGAAATATTTACGTATGGAAAACAAAACAAAAAAGTAGAGATAGTGTGGCATGGCGCAGCAGAGAGAAGTTACGGAGAGACGAGGAACAGGGAACTGGACAAGCTTCCCGTCCCTTTGTTAGGACCAGCCTTGACCTTCTTCCCTGTCGAGGTTCGGAGGGAGGAAGGGACGGAGGGAGGAAGGGACGGAGGGAGGAAAGGACGGAGGGAGGGAGGGACGGAAGAAAAGCAGGAACGGAAATAAGAAAGAAAGGCAGGGAAGGCCGTGGAATGAAGGAAGTATAAAGTCGCAAAAAGGAAGCCGTTGCAAAAACTATAAATCGTAAATTAGAGGAGAAAAATACAATAAGAAAAGAGGACAGGAAAAGATTCGTGGAAAGAAGACCAGTTGATCAAAAGTAAGAAAAAGGTTTTCATTAACCTCACTTTTTTTTAATGAGAAAATATAATTCCGCTCTCTAGAATGAATAATATCATGGACTTTCAATCTGGCCGTCGACGATGAATTTATATTCAGCCCACCGGTACATATAGCAAGTAATAAACATAACGATGTATAATGTAAATAAAAACGTTTGACACAAACTTTAAAAAAGGTGTAATGTTGTTTTGCGTGTTGGTGGAGCTAAATAAAGTGTGGCTGCAATAACCATCAGCAAACAAGTCATAAGTAAATACCGTTCTGGAGCCTTACTACACACTCCTTTACGACTCAGTCATAACACAACTCATTGAATAGTTTAAAGAAAATTAACGGAACGCACACACATGCGTCGCCACCTCCATGGTCCTGTTTCATCGTCACCACATAACGCCGGTGACTGGTCTGGTAGTGAGCCTGCGGGGCTGTACTGTATTTTGTAACTATAAAACGTTTATTTTCAGTTTATAGCTGCAATTTCGAATAAAACGTTTACTATTATTATTATTATTATCATTATTATTATACACATGCACACCACATAGCTCCAGCAACTACATTAATGAGTCGAATGATGTAAATCGACTATAATCATCCAGAATGTACATCACATCCTTCTCAAAGCATTGCAGTATTTCCTGCGGGTTATTGAGGTTCATAAAGTATATTCTTATTGCCACTTAATCGCAAGAAGAAATATTTCCTTTAACTTACTCTGCTAACTATGTAATTTTTTTGTTATCAATTTTCATCGCATAATGAAAGTTAGTACCAAACCCTTAAATTTTACGCAGTGCCAAATAAACAACATGAAAATTACAGTGAGGTACAGTGAATGAATAAACAAATCGGTATTCCATTATCCAATAGCGTGAGCAAATCAGCCTCACTTCATCCGATAACGTTAGGTAAGAGTAACCCGATAATCCCGACAAGAGGAGATAACAGAGGGTAGCGCGGCGGGGACCATTGGGGGAGGAAGGCTCTCACCCCTGACGGGCAGCTGTGGTGAGAAGGCGAGGCTCGGCGCGATCGATACCCGGCGGAGAACTGTTGCTCCCCCGCCCAGCCAGATGGAGGGAGAAGCAGCGGCAACACTGGGCCAGCTTCACTATGGAGCCTCGAACACAAAGGTTTATCGTACTAAGCTGAAGGGAGGGAAGGGGAGTGTCTTCATGGGACGGCACAGGGTCGTCATGCGTGAGGGGATGATATTTGGACTAATGTTGTTTTAAAAGATCTAATAATGTCATATTGTGTTCAAGGTGAGCATGATGTGGTCCCAGCTGCTTGTAGTGACATTACCAGGTCACAACACAATACAGTTGAAGCATGTGTAAATTGGATTAATTCAACAAACTATAAGACTGTCAGACTTTACTTAAGTCAGTCAAAATTTAATCATAACTGTAAATAAAAATAAAATGTCATATTTACAAGTTTAAAATATGGTTTAACACTAGAGCTAAGATATATATTTCATCTTAACATTTACAATACATTAGATATTGCTCACCTGCTTGACTCTGTTTCTCTCCCTTGCGTTTCTTCTCGACACGGGGACAGGAGCGTCGGATTCACTGTAGTTTATCCTTCTGCGGCACTTCACTGGTGAAATACTCGGGGTGGAGGTTGAGGAGGGCGAGGTGGCTGACGTAGAGAGTGTGGAGGAACTCCCAGAGGGCGTTCTGACGAGGGTAGTGAGGGTTGAGGGCGAGCGAGGGGCTAGACGAGTGGTAGGGAGGTAAACTTTGGTGGTGGGGGAAGGTCTGATGGGTAAGAGAGATTTCAGAGGAGACTTTACCACAAAGGACGACGTGATCACTGCTGACTTCGGGCTGGCGGTATGTAGCTTTTGATACACCTTTCCCGTCGTGTCTTTACTGCTACTGAGACTGTTTGTTATTTTGGTGATGGAGCTCGAGGTGATCTTCCCGAGAGTGTTGCTGACTGCCTTGTTGGTCATGGGTGAAGCTTTGCTGGTGCTGAGGATGTTTGGGGTGTTGGAGGGCCTCAGAACCTCAGGTCTTACCGGGCTGTGAATCTCTTTTTTGATGGATCTCTGCATGATCGCCACCTCCCGCGACATCGTTTTTCCTCTACCGCCGCCGCCGCCACCACCACCACTTTGTTGCTGTCACTGGCCTCCTCGCCTCCCTTCCTTTCACATACTTCTAGCACAACACAGCCTCACGAACACTCGCACAACCACCCGCAGGTAAGATTCAAGTACGTCACTTAAACTGACGTTCAACACTTCAAAATTTACCGCCGATATTCAAGTTTTTGGCGCACCACAGTATCTCTCCTGCCGTGGCGGTAACGAAATGCGTCTGCGCGTGCCGGGGCTGAAAGACCTACGCGCGTGCATTTGCACCACCCACCTTCCGTTAGACTCCCAATCAAACTCCCTCCCGCCAAATATTAGACCAATGGGAAAACCGAGAAGCCCGGAAGCCCCGCCCTAGCACACGTGCGGCTCGTGCCGTAGGTAGCCTGTGTTCGGACGGCACGTGCCGCAGCTGAAAACAGTTCTTTGTTAATCAACTTCGTCTTGGGTACTCCAGCATGACCCTCAGGGACGTTAACAACGTTAGCAAACCACATGCAACTGTGATGAGTAGTTACATTACAGGGAAAAGAACGCCAGGAGCTTTGAGCAGCAATCTCTCTGTTCACTTAAATTCAGAGTGAGCGCGGCACAGCTGCTGGTTTGAACGGTCGTAATCCTCCAGAGTTGCCGCCGAGTGTTATTACACTTTCATTCCATCAACCAAAATACCACACATATAAACGCTGATGTCTTGTGCTTAACAGTAATTACGGTAAGAGTTCCATCCTCTTTCAGACAACTCTCTCCTTTCAAAAGAACGCTCACAAAGTTATTGAGATTCTGTCACTCAAACGACATTCTCACAAAGGAATGTAGCAGTAATTCATTGGATTACCGTAAAAATCTGACGCTAGGACAACAGAGGGACAAAAAACTTTTAAACAGTTGTGTTACTTTGTCCACGCTTAGCGAGGCTGTTGTGTGGGACATGTTGTATTATATAATTATATTCCTGAATTGTGAGAGAGAGAGAGAGAGAGAGAGAGAGAGAGAGAGAG
>JAPQNM010000038.1:20568241-20578241 GCA_029783475.1 Metacarcinus magister
GTACGAGAAGCAGTTACAAGTAGGAGTGAAGGGATGGGAGAGAGGGAAGGGAGGGTGAGTGGGTGGAGGGAGGGCGGGAGGGGGAGAGAGAGGGGGAAGAGAGAGGAGAGATGCGAGAGAGAAGAGGAGAGAGAGGAGAGGGAGAGGAGGAGGAGATGAGGAGGAGGGAGAAGACGGAAGGGAGTGAGAGAGATGAGAGGAGACGGATAGGGAGCGAAGAGGGAGAGGGAGAGAGTGGAGACGAGGGGAGAGTAGAGAGAGGGAGAGGGAGAGGAGTGGGGGAGAGAGAGGACGTGAGAGACGATAGAGAGAGGGAGAATGAGTGGAGACCGAGAGAGGCGATGAGTGAGAGAGAGAGAGCTGGAGAGGACGAGAAGTGATGAGACGAGAGACGAGAGAGAGAGGTGAGAGAGAGGAGGAGAGATGAGATGTGAGGAGGAAACGAGAGGAAGATGTAGGAGAGAAGAGAGAGGAGGAGGACGACGAGCGAGATGGGATGAGAGGAGCGTAGAGGAGAGACGGAGAGAGAGAGAGAGACGGATGAGAGGAGAGGAGAGGGAGAGGAGAGTAGAGACGCGACGCTGGAGATGAGACGACTAAGGAAGAGTTGGGAGGAGGCGAGAGAGGAGGAGGGAGTGAGAGAGAGAGTCACGTGCGGAGCGGCAGGAGACGAGATGGAGGAGAGGGAGACGCGAGACGAGAGAGAGGATGCTGAAGAGGAGGGAGGCGGGGAGAGCGACGGCGAGGGGAGAGAGGAGAGAGAGACGATTGAGGTTAGGATGAGAGAGAGAGAGAGAGCAGAGAGATGCGAGAGGGAGTGACGGAGAGAGCAGCGGAGGACGAGAGAGCAGAGAGAGAGAGAAAGAGCGATGAGGATGCAGAGAACTGCAGAGAGAGAGAGAGCGAGAGAGACAGAGAGACGGAGACCGAGACCGACGAGAGGAGAGAGGCTGAGTCGTAGAGAGAGAGATGACGAGAGTAGGACTGAGACGATGAGTCCTGAGACGTGAGAGAGAGAGAGAGCGAACGCGATGAGGAGCGGAGGGAGGAGAGAGGAGAGAGAGAGAGAGAGAGGATGAGAGAGAGAGAGAGGAGAGAGGAGTAGAGAGGAGAGAGGGGCGAGAAGAGTTTTGAGAGAGATGAGAGAGACGATGACGGTCAGATGAGAGAGATGAGAGAGAGTGAGACGAGACGAGGAGAGAGGAGATAGGAGGAGAGGGAGAGGATGGAGAGATGAGAGATTGAGGAGAGAGAGGAGCGAGAGATGGGCAGAGAGAGAGAGGAGAGAGAGACGAGAGAGAGCAGAGAAGGAAGAGAGATGAGGAGAGAGCAGAATGAGGAGAGCAGAGACGAGAGGGAGAGAGAGAGGTGAGAGACAGAGGAGGAGGAGAGAGAGAGAGAGAGAGAGAGCGAGAGAGAGAGAGGAGAGAGGGAGAGAGAGAGGACCGAAGAGAGAGAGAGAGAGGGAGGGAGGGATGGAGAGGAGGGAGGAGGGAAGGAGGCGAGCGAGAGGAGAGAGGGAGAGAGTGAGAAGGGAGAGAGAGAGAAGAGAGAGGAGAGAGGAGAGAGAGAGAGAGGGAAGAGCGAGAGAGATGAGACGAGAGGGAGAGAGGAAGGAGAGAGACGATGAGAGAGAGGAGAGAGCATCCGGAGAGAGTCGAGAGAGAGGGAATGAGAGAGAGAAGATATATATATATATATATATATATATATATATATATATATATATATATATATTATATATATATAAGAATAGCGAAAGGTAGAGAGAGACAGATAGAGAGTGTTTGTGTGTGTCTGGAGGGAGGAATAAGTGAATATGAAGGCGTGAAGATGACGAAGGATAAATAGATAGATATCAGAGTCCAAAGAAGATTACTTGGAAGGGGAGGAACGGAGAAAGAGGGAACAAAATGGAGGAAAAGGGAGGAAGGGATTGGAAGCGAAGGGGAGAAGAGAAGAGAGAAGAGACGATAAGAGACACGACGGGAGGGGGAGGAGAAGCGGAGAGGAGGGGATGAGGAGGAGGAGGAGGAGGAGGAGGAGGAGGAGGAGGAGGAGGAGGAGAGGAGGAGGAGAGGAGCGGAGAGGAGGAGAGAGGAAAATAGCGCAGGACACGAGGGCGATCTCGACTGAAAAAGGAGAGATTATAACGCACAAATCACACTCGGAAGGACGAGAGGCAAAATTGAGAGATTGGAAGCGCCAGACGCGTCCAACAAGCAATGGAAGGAAGGGTGAGAGAGAGAGAGAGAGAGAGAGAGGAGAGAGAGAGACGACCGAGAGGAGAAGAGAGTAGAGAGAGGAGCAGAGAGATGAGAGAGACTGAGAGAGAGTAGAGAGAGGAGAGAGGGCGAAAGGTAAACAGACAGTGACATGGAGAGAACAAAGATAGGAAACAGAAGAAAATGTGAAAAATACATATAACAAAAGATAAGATAAACATTAGAATAGAAGGAAAAGTAAAAAAAAGTAATACAAAAACAATACTGAGAGAGAGAGAGAGAGAGAGAGGAGAGAGAGAGAGAGAGAGAGAGAGAGAGAGAGAGAGAGATGAGAAGAGAGAGAGAGAGAGAGAGAGAGAGAGAGAGAGAGAGACGAGAGAGAGAGAGGAGAGAGCGAGAGAGAGAGAGAGCGAGAGAGAGAAGAGAGAGAGAAGGATGTAGCAGCTGTATTTGTCATAATAGCGAGGCAACACTGCAGAATGACTGGCTGGCAAAGAGGAAGAGGTCACCAAGAGGAAGCGGCAGACAAGACAACTTGTTATGAGATGATTCAAATATGGAAGACACAGCGGCAAGACTTTGAAGGGAAAGTTTGTAGTGAAGGGAAAGAAGGAGACAGTCAGAGACACAGACACAGACACACAGACACACACACACACACACACACACACACACACACACACACACACACACACACACACACACACACACACACACACATGGACGTAACAGTCCAGCATAAAAACCTGTACATAAAAAACAAAAACAATAAGAAACACTCTTTCTCAAACATCTTTATAATTCAACATTTTTACGTCCAAAAAAAGTACGCAACAGGAACAGAAAGTTTAAAAAAGAAATTAAAGAGTACGAGTGGAACAGTAATGCAGCTGATATGACGTAGCAGGTATTTAAGGACACCAACTCCGTGTCCAAACAAGATACAATTAGTTAAGTCATGCCTCAGACGGTGAGCGAGAGTTAGATACTAGAGCATAAAACTCATCGAACTCACATAAAGAGGCACGACGCCCTTCATTGGTCCCGACAGGTTTAAGTAGCACTCGTCGTTGAGATAAGTTCTCCCGCAAGAAGTTGCTGCTTTCTATAATGGGATGAGCTGGCGCCCGCTGGCAGGGAAGAATAATAATCACCACTCGCAGACAAAAAGAGGAGGAGGATGCGGTAAGGACGGAAGATGTGGACGAGAGGTAATACAAGCCTGTCTCTGTCCATGAAGGGTACGCAAACTACTCTATCCATCCAAGGCTGGCACCTGGAACCTGGACGGGATTTATCACTCGAGATCTGATTGGCTGTCGATAAGTAGAGCTTTTGAATATTAAAAAATGCCGCCAGTTTCTTTTTTTTCAATGTAGTAGAATTGTAACTATTCTATACAGTTATAACTTTACAACATCAAGATAAAAAATAGTCTAAAGGCATTTATGATACTTGAATGTTCTGCCTGTCTACAGCCAAACAGATTTCTTGTTACAAAGCTCTATAGACTCTAGATGTAAGCTTTCGATAGAATGCATAGTATCAAAAATATTAATGCAATAACATTATAAAGCATAAGCTGCATTTGCTGATGAAGAGTGAATTGATGCTTTTTCTTCCTCTTGTCTCTGTGCTTGAGGACCTTCACTTTGTTGATCACTCACGGCCATAAGAACAACACCGAGACCAATACCCCGGACACAGCGATGCCAGCGACCTACTTAGAAAAATATCAAAGGACAAACGATTATTTTTTTCTTTCTCTCAGTATGCTAGTTTAAAATATTTTCAAAGGTTTATAACTGAATTCTGTGTAAATTCAAGCAAGCAAAGGCTTCCTTCCGGTGTTTTTCCATTACTTCAACTACTAATCAAATGTCACAACAGTCCCTGACCACCTCATTAACACTCATTCAGGTTTTTTTTTATCAGCAGTACTATTTTTTCTTAATTTTATACTTCTACACCTTTAGCATTAATACAGAAAAAACACTACCGGATCGACTGCCTTATCTTACGTTCTATCTTTACAAAATTTCTACACGTATGAAGAGGGAGTATTTGATCTTGAACTTTTTTTTATTTTTCCTCGTGTGTGTGTGTGTGTGTGTGTGTGTGTGTGTGTGTGTGTGTGTGTGTGTGTGTGTGTGTGTGTGTGTGTGTGTGTGTGTGTGTGTGTGTGTGTGTGTGTGTGTGTGTGTGTGTGTGTGTGTGTGTGTGTGTGTGTGTGTGTGTGTGTGTGTGTTGTGTGTGTGTGTGTGTGTGTGTGTGTGTGTGTGTGTGTGTGGTGTGTGTGTGTGGTGTGTGTGGTGTGTGTGTGTGTGTGTGTGTGTGTGTGTGTGTGTGTGTGTGTGTGTGTGTGTGTGTGTGTGTGTGTGTGTGTGTGTGTGTGTGGTGTGTGTGTGTGTGGGTGTGTGTGTGTGTGTGTGTGTGTGTGTGTGTGTGGTGTGTGTGTGTGTGTGTGTGTGTGTGTGTGTGTGTGTGTGTGTGTGTGGTGTGTGTGTGTGTGTGTGTGTGTGTGTGTGTGTGTGGTGTGTGTGTGTGTGTGTGTGTGTGTGTGTGTGTGTGTGTGTGTGTGTGTGTGTGTGTGGTGTGTGTGTGTGTGTGTGTGTGTGTGTGGTGTGTGTGTGTGTGTGTGTGTGTGTGGTGTGTGTGTGTGTGTGTGTGTGTGTGTGTGGTGTGTGTGTGTGTGTGTGTGTGTGTGTGTGTGTGTGTGGTGTGTGTGTGTGTGTGTGTGTGTGTGTGGTGTGTGTGTGTGTGTGTGTGTGTGTGTGTGTGTGTGTGTGTGTGTGTGTGTGTGTGTGTGTGTGTGTGTGTGTGTGTGTGTGTGTGTGTGTGTGTGTGTGGTGTGTGTGTGTGTGTGTGTGTGTGTGTGGTGTGTGTGTGTGTGTGTGTGTGTGTGTGTGTGTGTGTGTGTGGTGTGTGTGTGTGTGTGTGTGTGTGTGTGTGGTGTGTGTGTGTGTGTGTGTGTGTGTGTGTGTGTGTGGTGTGTGTGTGTGTGTGTGTGTGTGTGTGTGTGTGTGTGTGTGTGTGTGTGTGTGTGTGTGTGTGTGTGTGTGTGTGTGTGTGTGTGTGTGTGTGTGTGTGTTTCAGAAAACGAGACTGTAATCCAAATCATTGACACTTAACTGATTACTCCCCTTCTTAGCCTTGCACCACTACGCAGCACACCCTCAGACAGCACCCTCGCAGTGAAAACTAAAGACAGTGCATCCATGGAGAGCTGAGTCGGTCTCTATAAACCATCAGACCACCCCAGCGTGACCACAGTGCTGCCAAATACGGCTTCCTCAAACACAACCATCAGACGCGCTTAGTTGATCATCAAAATGGCTGTTTAGCAAGGCAGAGAAGCAGTACATGTCAGTGATAAACACTACTCTCGAGGTATCATCAAGTAACTTATTGTTTGAACTCCCTAACGAAGACTTGTACAATTATGTTTTGCACTGATCCTCCATCACCTTGATAGATGAAAAAAAAAGAAGTCTTAACTATACACCCGCCTTGAATTCTAACGCGCCGCAAAAACAGCCTCCCACAACTAGATATACTGCAGTGATAACTCATTCCCTTGCTAGTCCTTGGGAACCTATATTCAAATCCTAGCACCACCATCTAGTTTGAGATTTCTGAACTCCTGCCCTCCAGCTAAAATGTCGTAGACTCTACTATAGGTCAAGCAACACTGAGCTTGCCTTCTCTTTTTACCAGTTCCATACCTCTAACCCACGATGTATGTGTTACATACACACACACACACACTCTCTCTCTCTCTCTCTCTCTCTCTCTCTCTCTCTCTCTCTCTCTCTCTCTCTCTCTCTCTTCTCTCTCTCTCTCTCTCTCTCTCTCTCTCTCTCTCTCTCTCTCTCCTCTCTCTCTCTCTCTCTCTCTCTCTCTCTCTCTCTCTCTCTCTCTCTCTCTCTCTCTCTCTCTCTCTCTCTCTCCTCTCTCTCTCTCTCTCTCTCTCTCTCTCTCCTCTCTCTCTCTCTCTCTCTCTCTCTCTCTCTCTCTCTCTCTCTCCTCTCTCTCTCTCTCTCTCTCTCTCTCTCTCTCTCTCTCTCTCTCTCTCTCTCCTCTCTCTCTCTCCTCTCTCTCTCTCTCTCTCTCTCTCTCTCTCTCTCTCTCTCTCTCTCTCTCTCTCTCTCTCTCTCTCTCTCTCTCTCTCTCTCTCTGCTCTCTCTCTCTCCTCTCTCTCTCTCTCTCCTCTCTCTCTCTCTCTCTCTCTCTCTCTCTCTCTCTCTCTCTCTCTCTCTCTCTCTCTCTCTCTCTCTCTCTCTCTCTCTCTCTCTCTCTCTCTCTCTCTCTCTCTCTCTCTCTCACTCTCTCTCTCTCTCTCTCTCTCTCTCTCTCTCTCTCTCTCTCTCTCTCTCTCTCTCTCTCTCCTCCCCACACACAACAGAGAAATGTGATCCTTCACAAAAATCTATTTCTTGCGTCTCGCGGTCATGTTTCAGAGATTAGTTTCGAGTACATCACCCAAGCTCTCATGTCTTACAACAATAACTTGAATAAAGGTGATGTTAGGCCTTGTGTGTGGGCAAGCCTCAGGAGGAATGCAAATGGCAGGCTTGCACCAATGCGGCCAGTATCACAGCGGCCAGTCAATCTGTGTGTCGCCAACGGCTACATTACATGAGCCATGCAAACGTTGCTGTTGAAAGGAGCTGACTTCAAACAAGTTTATGGTTTCTGAAGAAATAAATGAAGGAGAACCAAGGTGGTGGAGATGTTTTCCTCCTCCAGCATAATGAAAAAAGAGTTTCAAAATAATAAAGAAGATAACTTTTCGATTAATGCCTTCTCTCCTCAAACAAACTAAGACAAGAAGTTACATTATTGTGATAGATGTAGTGAGACATGTCATCATTCTAGTATATGTAAAACAAACTGATACTTCGTTGAGTCAATTATTGATACCAAACTTAAATGTTCACGTCCAATTTTAATCACAATCTTATCAATAAAATCCCCTTAATTTAAGTTATTTTTCTGATGGATAAGTATCATCATGCATCACTGCCGGCGGCCACACGTGACTGTCGCAAAAATCCAAATTAGAACAGCAAGGCGTGTATTCTGTTGAGTTGAAATGTTAGAAAAGTCAGCAAACACCTTAACTTATCAAACTGGAGCATGTTATCATTATTAAGGAACATATATGGGAGAAAGCTAGACAATTAGAGGTATATTGGTAGAAGCAAGATGGAAAGACGTTTAAAGAAACCCATTTTGTGAGCTAAGTTAAAGATAAACAGACCAACATATAGAACACTGTCGCTCATAGATAACTGGACGGTACTGTCTTGAGATCAAATGGGTATTGTGTTGTGTTTAGGAGCGATCACCTTACTCTTGCAGTTACCTTTCTTTGAGGACAACACCACGAGGTAATAAAGAGAGATTATGTCAAACACTAATACACAACCTTACTTGCTACATATCCACAAGCATCACATACATAAGTGATTCTCAGAGCAACATATAAATCAGCCTACGGAGCTTCTTTCTAAGCATTTAAATAACCTTACGAAATAAATTGTGTTGAGTTTCGAAGGCTTCTTATGCTTAGTGGGATTAACGAGCACACACCAGCAGGGGAGTCAGTCAGATGGCCGGGAGGATTAATGGCCTGGCCTAGGAGGAGCCATAGGTGTTCTAACTCCATTTGCATGAATTTGGAGACAAATTTCAAATCAACATTTAATTATAGCCTTGACGGATCCAAACTATGTATTAATTATTATGTAATATTATTAATCTTTCTATCCATTTATGTATCACATGAGCTGTGCTACAAAATAACCTTCCTGGCCTACAACAGGGAAGCTAGAATGGGTGGGTAAGACATTCAAGATGATGTGACCGGTGCACCCAGGAGGGCAATCAGGCCATGACCAATATCATAAATCTAGCAGAAAGCTCCTGTACCTCTCCCTTATCAGCCATGACCAATAATATTAATCAAGGAGTCAGCTTCTGGGTCTCCCTCGCGGTAATGTAAGTAACAAGAGAAATTGATCACCGCGGAACACCTTCGTCAACACCAGATAAAAACATAAATATATAAATAATAATATATATATATATATAATATATATATATATATATATATATATATATATATATATATATTAATATTTCCTATGTAATGTAAGAGGTATACGCGTACTGTACTCTGAAAACGAAGGCATGACAAATACTAACATAAATCCAAGTGATGCTTATGCTCTTCACAGTTTGACGCACACGGACACCAAAAAAAATCTAGCGACAAAATATTTAGTGTTCCGAAATGTAATTGGATTATCTTTTTTGTAGATGACAAAAACCTTTAGTGTGTGTGTGTGTGTGTGTGTGTGTGTGTGTGTGTGTGTGTGTGTGTGTGTGTGTGTGTGTGTGTGTGTGTGTGTGTGTGTGTGTGTGTGTGTGTGTGTGTGTGTGTGTGTGTGTGTGTGTGTGTGTGTGTGTGTGTGTGTGTGCGCGCGCGCTCACGTGCATGTGATTCACCAAGATCTTGAGTATCACGCGCTGGACTCTTGATCGTAAGCCATTACCTTCCTGAGAGAGCTTAAAACTCATTATACGTAGATCGATCAATGGATAAGACCTTGCACACCACACACACCCATCCTCTTCCTGAAGGTGGACAGTAACTGCTCGATTATCAGTGGAAACTTTGCACATTAAGCAAGGCGCGAACTTCAGCCTGCAGAGTGACAGGCCAAGACGTTATCTTCTACATGACATGAGAGTTTGGCAAACAGGTGATGAACTCGAAACTAATCTTTTTAATATCACCGCGAGACGCAAGAATTATATCTTTGTGAAGAAAAACATTTCTCTGGTGTGTGTGTGTGTGTGTGTGTGTGTGTGTGTGTGTGTGTGTGTGTGTGTGTGTGTGTGTGTGTGTGGTGTGTGTGTGTGTGTGTGTGTGTGTGTGTGTGGTGTGTGTGGTGTGTGTGTGTGTGTGTGTGTGTGTGTGTGTGTGTGTGTGTGTGTGTGTGTGTGTGTGTGTGTGTGTGTGTGTGTGTGTGTGTGTGTGTGTGTGTGTGTGTGTGGTGTGTGTGTGTGTGTGTGTGTGTGTGTGTGTGTGTGGTGTGTGTGTGTGTGTGTGTGTGTGTGTGTGGTGTGTGTGTGTGTGTGTGTGTGTGTGTGTGTGTGTGTGTGTGTGTGGTGTGTGTGTGTGTGTGTGTGTGTGTGTGTGTGTGTGTGTGTGTGTGTGTGTGTGTGTGTGGTGTGTGTGTGTGTGTGTGTGTGTGTGTGTGTGTGTGTTGTGTGTGTGTGTGTGTGTGTGTGGTGTGTGTGTGTGTGTGTGTGGTGTGTGTGTGTGTGTGTGTGTGTGTGTGTGTGTGTGTGTGTGTGTGTGTGTGTGTGGTGTGTGTGTGTGTGGTGTGTGTGTGTGTGTGTGTGTGTGTGTGTGTGTGTGTGTGTGTGTGTGTGTGTGTGTGTGTGTGTGTGTGTGTGTGTGTGTGTGTGTGTGTGTGTGTGTGGTGTGTGTGGTGTGTGTGTGTGTGGTGTGTGTGTGTGTGTGTGTGTGTGTGTGTGGTGTGTGTGTGTGTGTGTGTGTGTGGTGTGTGTGTGTGTGTGTGTGTGTGTGTGTGTGTGTGTGTGTGTGGTGTGTGTGTGTGTGTGTGTGTGTGTGTGTGTGTGTGTGTGTGTGGTGTGTGTGTGTGTGTGTGTGTGTGTGTGTGTGTGTGTGTGTGTGTGTGTGTGTGTGTGTGTGTGTGTGTGTGTGAGAGATAGTGAGAGAAAGAGAGAAAAAAAAGATT
>JAPQNM010000038.1:20583241-20585741 GCA_029783475.1 Metacarcinus magister
GAACACAAAATTATGAAATCCTGCAAGACGTCAAGACAGCAAACTTCTCATTACATTTAAGAACCAGCAAATCGGTATTTCGTTACCTTTATTATTACCAAAAGTTAATGCTAGATGACTCAACACTGTCATAAAAATTCCTCTGCTCCAGCACTCCCACCACACCACACTCACTCACTCACTCTCAACACTAATGCAAAATTTAAAAACTTCGGTGCATAACATACTCAAATGAAGACAACTTACCGTTCAGAACAGTTAACGTCAGCTTCTAATAGATTTATGCCCTTTTAAGGGTTTGCAAACCCAATTGTCAGCCATAAACACCACTCATTAATTTTCAGAATAAGGTCACCACTAAACCATAAAAGAAGATAAGAAAAAGATACTCATAATGGCCTTCTCGAAAAATATATATAGTTAAATAGATATATTGATAAATAGATACATAAATGGAAACATAATAATACATACATTAATATCTAGCATGAATAGTATGGCATCAGCAACACAACATCACTCCAACCTAACCTATAGGATGCAAGTCACTTAGTAATGGGTATTAGTAACGAGGTCATCTGATCATCAAGTCATTTCGGTCACATATAAATTCAGCCTTTCTATTTACTTTGTCTGTCTGTCTGCCTGTCTGTTGTTCTGGACCACCACCAAGCCTTGAGTGTACTTACGTGAGGCTTACAACTGTTAATATGAAGGCCGCCACCCAGATCACTCACTACTGGGACACTCGGAAATAAAAGTATAGCCACAGTACTATCCTACTTAATTCAGTCGCTTAATCTGCGCTATAGTAATACATTGAAAAACATTTAAAAACTATAAGTTATTACAATGTGTCAACAGCCACTGAACTCGGGTTCCACGCAAATAACCTAGACGCCCCACACGCACGCGCAGCACGGAAAAATTCATGTCACACACTTAATCACAGACATGGAGATACTATCGGTTGAGAAACTTTCACAATGTTTTAGTACTTACGCTTAAGAGAGAGAGAGAGAGAGGAGAGAGAGGAGAGAGAGAGAGAGAGAGAGAGAGAGAGAGAGAGAGAGAGAGAGAGAGAGAGAGAGAGAGAGAGAGAGAGAGAGAGAGAGAGAGAGAGAGAGAGAGAGGAGAGAGAGAGAGAGAGAGAGAGAGAGAGAGAGAGAGAGAGAGAGAGAGAGAGAGAGAGAGAGAGAGAGAGAGAGAGATGAGAGAGAGAGAGAGAGAGAGAGAGAGAGAGAGAGAGAGAGAGAGAGAGAGAGGAGAGAGAGAGAGAGGAGAGAGAGAGAGAGAGAGAGAGAGAGAGAGAGAGAGGAGAGAAGAGAGAGAGGAGAGAGAGAGAGAGAGAGAGAGAGAGAGAGAGAGAGAGAGAGGAGAGAGAGAGAGAGAGAGAGGAGAGAGAGAGAGAGAGAGAGAGAGAGAGAGGAGAGAGAGAGAGAGAGAGAGAGAAGAGAGAGAGAGAGAGAGAGGAGAGAGGAGAGAGAGAGAGAGAGAGAGAGAGAGAGAGAGAGAGAGAGAGAGAGAAGAGAGAGAGAGAGAGAGAGAGAGAGAGGAGAGAGAGAGAGAGAGAGGAGAGAGAGAGAGAGAGAGAGAGAGAGAGAGGAGAGAGAGAGAGAGAGGAGAGAGAGAGAGAGAGAGAGAGAGAGAGAGAGAGAGAGAGAGGAGAGAGAGAGAGAGAGAGAGAGAGAGAGAGAGAGGAGAGATAGAGAGAGAGAGAGAGAGAGAGAGAGAGAGAGAGAGAGAGAGAGAGAGAGAGAGAGAGAGAGAGAGAGAGAGAGAGAGAGAGAGAGAGAGAGAGAGAGAGAGAGAGAAAGACAACACGATCTACGTCACCTTCCGTGGACAAACGTAAGCCTACAGCATTCGCGCGTGATATGTAGCCAGAAGAGGTAGGCGTTCACACCACCTCCTACGTAGGAGTGCTGAATAAAGTTGAGTCTCCAGGGTATCCTAGCACGGCATTGCCAGCTATCTTGTCCACCCTCTCGTTTGTCATTCTCTGCAGCATTCCTTATCGCTCAGATACATTAACAACAAGGTAGGAGCGATTAGAAGGCTTTCTTCTCTGGGAGAAGAGCGATAAGTCGCTGACACCTATGTATTTGTTTGTGTAAGAAGCATTAAACTCATAACACATTCTCTCTCTCTCTCTCTCTCTCTCTCTCTCTCTCTCTCTCTCTCTCTCTCTCTCTCTCTCTCTCTCTCTCTCTCTCTCTCTCTCTCTCTCTCTCTCTCTCTCTCTCTCCTCTCTCTCTCTCTCTCTCTCTCTCTCTCTCTCTCTCTCTCTCTCTCTCTCTCTCTCTCTCTCTCTCTCTCTCTCTCTCTCTCTCTCTTTTTCCGTTTTCAGTCTTCTAGTACCCAACCATCATGGTACCAATCATCTTGAGTCCTAACTGACATCATGTCCAAAGGAACTGAGGTTCAGTTGGTGTGTGTATTTTAAAAGGACTTGATGATCAGATGACCTCAGTACATTTATAAACGGACGCCAAAACAG
>JAPQNM010000038.1:20590741-20593241 GCA_029783475.1 Metacarcinus magister
CACAAAATTAACGTCGTTGGTAATGAAAATATTTACAAACAATAACATCCAAATGACACACAACTTCAATGGCGATTATCCAGTCCAAAAAAAGTGGTTAATCGCGGAACAAATATAACAAATGACCACGTTAGATGAATACATTTAAATGATTAAATGTAAATTCACGGGAGAAAAAAAACACCGAGTCTGAAGATGCAAGGGAAGAAGAGAAGGCCAAGCAGAGTAGCTTCAGTAGCTTTAGCAAACCTCCAGATGCGTGCAGGTCGTTGTGCAGGTCCCTCTGGCTACTCCTGACGAGGAAGACACACCTCAACCTGCCTGTGGTGCTGGTGGGAAGGAACTGCATGGCCACAAGAACAGAACTACACACCGACCAGCCAGCTCATCATCTTTTCGGAGGTAATCCTAGCCATGCACTACGACGTCCTGAGGCATGTGGCTCGTGAGGCAGCAGCAGCTCATGCAGATCACGTACACAAGGCAACATTTCTCCACCCCCTTCCTTCAAATTAGTTACGGACTACACGAACTACACAATGATTTCTTTTTTCTTCAACAAAGCCAGACAGACTAAAATGTAGCCATGTACGAGTATATCGATGACTGGAGCCGGCACATAGAGGAAATATTGAAATAGTTTTTTTTTTTCTTTTAAGTTATAGTTCTAACCCGGCGCTCCACTGCTGTAGGTGGCCGAATGAATAACTAAAGCTACTTCAGGTTTTCGCATTATAAACCCAGACAGGTAAGACTTAAGGCTGGTGTGGCACTATTAATGTTGTCAGTCAAGACGTGCAGTTAGCAGATGTGTAAAGATAATATCAATGATTATAACGCAAGAAAACACAAAATAGGGAGGCGGTGGCCTAGTGGCTAGCGGTCAAGCAGACGAGGTCAGAGTCCCGAGTTCGAATTCCAGCACAGGCTGCCCACTTTTCCTTGGTCAAACCGTCGAGTGGCTAAAGATCACCCACATGCAGCCATAACATTATCGTCGACGGGACTGCAAAGTTATATGCTCGAGGAGCGTCCGTGGGCAGCATGAGCCTCTCTATATGAAACGAGGCGTCACTCAAAAAAAGTCTAACCTGCGCTACTAAAGGGCAGAGGATGACCATCTAACGCCTCCATTAAGCCTACCGGCGACACAGGTTAAGAACATAAAAAAAAGCAGGCTTTCGCCCATTGGCAAGAGTCTCAAGAAAATACCAGGGTGATAGTGGAAATATTGTAGGTGGTGGTGATGAGCATTATGATGAGACTATCAAGCATGAATAATGTAACACACTCAGGGATCAAATACTTCCTTGTCAGCTAATCAACACTCGACCATAATGGCCCCGCTTCGCCTACTTGCGTTAAGCTATTATTAAATCCTTCTTTTAAGTGGTGGTAACATATCATTAAGACAAACACACGCTATAGATTAATAAAGACATTCCAAGTATATGAAGTGGAGGAACAAGTAACTATAATTAGCAGCAATTAAGAACAAAAATAGGCTCAATTTTTTTATTACACTCTTATTAACTGTCAAAAATATGTATATATTTTTTTCTATACAGACAACCAGTCAGGTTCACGTACCGCATCTAAATCTTTCTTTCTTAATGGAGTCATAACTGGGCGTGTGTAGCACATATTTCCCTGGTAGACTAAATATGAAGTTTAAACAATCATTTATTCGATGGCCTTAAGTTAACGCGGTGAAGTCATACATTAGTTCCATCCCTCCAACTCGATTACAAGTTATTGAGAGGTTAATATAGAACATGCCAATGAGACACATATCATATTAACGTTTCCAATTCACTTTGTATATTCTTATATCAAGGAGAGACAGCATTTGCTGCTGTGCATTAGTTTCGCTTTTGCTCCTGGCCAAAAATTAATGTGTGAATAAGAGTTTGTGAGGAAGTGTGAGGACAAGGGTGATGGTAGGAAGGCCTAGTGCACATCAACATTTTAAGTGTTCATGGTAACGAGGTAAACATCTTTGCAAGGACACGAAATTATCGAAACTCTTTTGTGTGGGAAAGAAAGTAAAATTATTAAGAAATTGCAGCTTCACTTTGTTACAGCTGCCACATGAAGCTGGCACACCTGCCCAAGGTTGTCCACGAGGCCTCTCTTTTGCAACACTTCCTGTATCAGCTGCTGCCAACAAGCGAGAGGATACTTCTAGAAATATGATATTCGCATTCTAAACCATGTATGTGCATGTGTGACATTTAATATGTCGTAAAATTAATATAAAGTGATAAATTTATAACAAACAGAATAACGAATATTCATAAGTATATATTGTAGTATTCAAGTTGTCTAAGAGAGTAATAAAGTGTGTAAGTTTGTAAATGTGCTGGAAAATGCAACAACTCTTTGTAAGTTGGCAAGAACGATTTTCTCCCCCTTTATCTTTCTTTTTAATTAATTTACAGCGTTAAACATCTTTTTATAAGAATTAAAACTTCCAACCCTTACTCAATAACATCACCAT
>JAPQNM010000038.1:20603241-20610741 GCA_029783475.1 Metacarcinus magister
CCACCCCTTAATTTGTGAAAGTTCCTAGCTACCGCGGGGCCATTGGAGGGCGGCAGGTTAATGAAAAGTAAATGGACACAGAGCGGCGGGAGATAATGTAATGGGCCGCTGGGAGGAGGGCAACAACGGGGCGGAGCTAATACCAAGCCCCGGCGCCTCACAGTGTTATTAGCTGGCGACCGTAACCTGAAACTCACCCCGACATATTGCTCTGTGTGTGCGTGTGCGTGTGTGTATGTGTGTGTGTGTGTGTGTGTGTGTGTGTGTGTGTGTGTGTGTGTGTGTGTGTGTGTGTGTGTGTGTGTGTGTGTGTGTGTGTGTGTGCGTGTGCGTGTGCGTGAAGAACGGATTTAGCATTTACGTCCATATCTGTTATCTGGTGGTGTTCAGTTGGTGAAGGCAGCAGCAGTTACCTGTCTTATTTAGCACCTGTATTCACGTGTTCACGGTACGGTCTCATCCCAGGAAAGAAAACACCTCTAGAAAGTGTTGTCAAGACGTATTACAAGAATATTATATAGAATTTTCGTTAAAGCGAGCTTAACCATCCTGTATAGTTACCTGTATAGTTTTTCGGGGCCTCTAAATACAGTGTATGCAGCAGTGAAATGACCTGACTGAGTGACTACATTGGGTGAGCGTAGAGTGTAAAAAAAAGCCGCAGGGTGTGGAGAGGGTTGTAAGACAGAAAATTAAGTGGGAGGGGACAAAGTGACCTCAGAGCTAAAATTTATGGCTTTCTATAAGATTTATACTCCTATTTACACCATATTGGAAGGTTCTCCCGGCAAGAGTGCTCGCTATATCATCATGGTAATATACATACAGTACTTATTTCAAATCCGTCTTGGTCATTATAAAGTGGATGACTAATGAGAGCGGGAGACATTAACGATGACCAAAACAACAATTCCTCCACCAGCATGACCTCGCCTGTTTTCTCTGTGACCAAATTCAGGCGTCCTTCTGTGCGGCTAAGAGAACTAAGCAATTATGATGTGATTGTGAAGGTAAGTGATTAAAGGTAAGGTATATATATATATAATAAATAATAAAGGTTACCAAGACTAACACACACACACACACACACACACACACACACACACACACACACACACACACACACACACACACACACACACACACACACACACACACACACACACACACACACACACACATATATTAGCACACACACACACAGACAGCCTTGCACAAAACACGCTAGCCATGACAAACAACCTAGCTCACACCACCTAACACAGCGCCACACAAAAGCCTCAAGCATTCCTCTCCACAACATGCACACAAGCACACTAGACCACACACCGCCGCCGCTGCACTACACACTGTACTAGGAGGTGTAGTGGCCCTCCAGAACCCTTGAGAGGCGTCAGCATGGAGCTTTTGAGGCAAACCGTGAAAAATATAAGTGGCTGACAACACACATTTACTCACTCCCTGCTTCCTCGCCTCTCTCACTTGCTCTGTCTCTATTTATATCTCTCTTTCTCATTTGCTTTCTCTCGCTCTCGCTCTCTCGCTCTCTCTCTCTCTCTCTCTCTCTCTCTCTCTCTCTCTCTCTCTCTCTCTCTCTCTCTCTCTCTCTCTCTCTCTCTCGCCTGCTAATTAATGCAAAAAATGGAAACATAAGATAATTATAGATTTCAACAATATCAATATAATATAAAAAAAATAGTACGAGTATAAGAGAATGGATGCCTTTTAAGCAAGTTTTTGTGTGTTTTTCTTTTTATATAACTGTGCATGTTACTTGAGTTTCATTGTACGTCTGCCTGTCTGTCTGCCTGTATTTTTTTCTCTCTCATAATGTGTGTGTGTGTGTGTGTGTGTGTGTGTGTGTGTGTGTGTGTGTGTGTGTGTGTGTGTGTGTGTGTGTGTGTGTGTGTGTGTGTGTGTGAGAGAGAGAGTGTGTGTGTGTGTGTGTCTGTCTCCATACGCACCACTAATGACACCCAGCTCTTATAACCTTATCTCAAACTCTCTTTCTACGTCTTCCATTAGGTATCATCAATTCCGTATCTCCATGCGACTCTTCAATTAACGTGGAAAATGAAATTGTGTGCCTCGTCGGAAAATTGAAATTCCTATACCGGAAGGTGAGCGAGGGTTATCGGAGCCCGGAGTCATGCCATTCACAAGCTTACCTGTCCATGTCTCCCTATATGTATGTATGTATGTATGTATGTATGAATGTATGTATGCATGTATGTATGTATGTATGCATATTGTTCCTCCACTTGTACCTCAATATTCTCACTCACTCACTTTCTAACTCTCGCACTTTCTTTCACTTATTTCATTCATATTTTTTTCTCGCTCAACGCATCCGGTTCTATATCGTCAAATTTAACTAAAATGCATAGTTAAAAGCTTGCAAGCACGCACGCACACACACACACACACACACACACACACACACACACACACACACACACACACACACACACACACACACACACACACACACACACACACACACACACACACACACACACACACACACACACACACACACACACATTCATATACATCATAGAAACATATTGTAAATAAAATTTCATCATACATTTTGTAAGACTTAAAAAAACAAAATATATAAATATATTATCAAGACGTATTGCATTCTGGCAACGACTGAACACCTTCACACTTAACATTCAGTACAACGCAAACCAACACACCGTAACGTATCCTGAGCAGCCAATCGACCACCAGGGAGAGAGTGCACTGCATGTATCAAGAAAGAAAACGTGAGAGGCAAGACTCAAATATGCGTTCTCCTTGCATTCAACAACGAGACCAGAAACAAAAGTGCAGCCGAGCGAGAACACAAAACAATACCGAGGTACATCAGCTCAAACACGGCATCACTTGTTGTTCTTGTTCTTGTTCTTGTTCTTGTTCTTAGGAGACGGCATAAGTGTGTTTTGAAAGACATACAGACAGACTGATAGACCAGAACACCAAACAAGCAGAGGCAGTGGAAGCCGTCCATGTCTGAGTTAGAATTGATGGTTCATTATTCAATGTACAACAGCCTCGAGAAGAAGACAACACGGGCGTCGCTCTTTTGGGTGTGTCACTACCTTCTGTTTATTCTGGTGGAGCAAAAGCAAAACACAATTCCTTCCTGGTTTTCAACAGTCTGGTATAAAAGGGAATTAAATAATGGTATGTAAATAAGTTGTTGAGGTTTCTATTTTTTCGTTTCCATAATTATCTTTTACCAACTCTCTTTAGTTTTGCAATTTATTTCTTCAGTGACATAATGGGTTCTGTCTGCCTAAAAGCTGTAACACTTGCTCACCTAACACTTAATAGATACGAGAAGGTTTGTGGCCTTGTAATCCTGGCAAGAGCGGAAGGCTGAGAATCACACACGCACATGCACACCACGCACACCACGCACACCACGCACACACACCACACGAGAGAGCGAGAGAGAGAGAGAGAGAGAGAGAGAGAGAGAGAGAGAGAGAGAGAGAGAGAGAGAGAGAGAGAGAGAGAGAGAGAGAGAGAGAGAGAGAGAGAGAGAGAGAGAGAGAGAGAGAGAGAGAGTTTTTCCCCGCGGGTTACAGTGCATATAATTCCATATGACAAATGCTAATGGATTACATAGTATACTTAGTTTTTTTTGTGTGTAATTTTGCTGATTGAAGTGACCAAGGTAGTAATGTAGGTAGACCTTAGATTGATATCATAACTTTATTCATAAGAAACAAACAATTATCTAACTGAATTCCCATGTAAAAAACAATTATCGTCAAAGAGGTTATGGTCTTACATCAAAGATTTATAAACATAGTAGACATTCATAATATGTTGCCTCTCTTCCCCTTTCCTCATTCCCCTTCCAAAGGTCTCACTAACACTGCCCTCTTTGCCTCCCTCGGCTAAGTAGTGTGAGCTCTTTGGGGAAATAAAGGCAAGTCAGCTATGTATGATTTCTGTTATTAACATTTACTGCAAGATTTTTTTTTTTTGTATAGCTATTAATAATATGTTGATGCACAAGCTTTACCGAAGAAAAAATAAGTTATCAATATTTTATGCAGTGTGTGTGTGTGTGTGTGTGGGTGTGGGTGTGGGTGTGTGGGTGTGGGTGTGGGTGTGTGTGTGTGTGTGTGTGTGTGTGTGTGTGTGTGTGTGTGTGTGTGTGTGTGTTAGATCAATGACTTATACAACTCTAATCGAGTAGTAAATACATAGGATTAAACTCCCCTTAAACGATGTCAATTCAAACTGAATTGAAAGTTTAGGTATATTTCCATTACATGTACAGATAGTAATACCGCCTTAACCAATAGCTTTTATTTTAAGAAGCCTGGTATAGAAAGTTTCCAATAAGCTGGGCCTTGGAAGAGACGTTTGGGAGAGCCGGCACGCTATTAGTTGCATGGAAGAATGGGCAAGATAAAGACGGTGCGTGGAAAATTAAACAGAATATTCCAGGATTTATGCTAGAGAGACACGGAAAACAAACTGGGTTAATGCAAGGTAGTGGTGAGGACAGCATTAAGTGGGAAGCAAATAGCATACGACGGCCACGGTGGGTTGGACGATATTCATTAGTAAGTAACATTAGTGGGGTTGTAGAGGCAGTTAAGGGAAAGGCCCGCCAAGCTGAAAGGGTGTAATCAGTATCTACCTTCCCTCGAGCCTAACCTGATAATCATAGTACATCTCATAATCTCATTTCTTTTATAACCAACCCCCTAAAAAAAAGGTGTATCATATTCCCTGAAGGAGGCCTCCGACAACCGGCTTAAAACAGTCCAACTCTTAATAACATTCTAAGAGTGTAGGATTCATGTCTTTACCTGTGTCGTCAAAACATATGCAGCTTGTAAGTAATCGTTTTACCTTCAGGATAAGTGAAAGCGGGCACAAGAAGGGAGAAATGATACAGGTAGGATTTGTATTGACTATCTACCCTGCAATATACATAAGATGCTATAGTGTGTTTATGGACTCCAGCAATTCTTAGGTCTCTCTACCTATACCTAATTCTACCTGCCACTTAATAATCCCCTTAGCATTTACAATTTTTTCCTTCCCATGTACCGTACAAGTCCCTGGGTGCTGTTCAGAAGTCTTTTTTTGTATTGTTTAAAAGTCTTTCATACCCTTCACAAGTCCCCTTTACCGTTTACAAGTCCCCTTCAACGGTTACAGTGCCTTTTACCGTTTACAACTCTCTCTGCTGTTCACATGTCCCCTCAGCCATTGGCAAATCTTTCCTTCCGTTTACAAGTTTACCTCCTGTTGTTTATAAGTTCTACTACCGTTTACAAGGCTGCGTTTACAAGTTTTTCTATGATTCCAAGTCCCCACTGCCGGTATTAGATTCCTTCAACAGTTTACAAGCATATTGTAACATTTGGGGAGGCGGTGGTGCAGTGGTTAGCGTTCGGGCATGGGAGCCTAGGGTCCAGGGTTCGAATCCCCGATATCTGCTGACCACTTTTCAATATTTGATATCACCGCCGAGTGGCCAAAGACTACCCAAATTGCTGCCATACTGTCCTCAGACGGGACTTACAACGTTTATCTGAGGCTGTAGCAGTAATAAGCCTCACTCGTTCTCAACATATTCAAGAGAGAACTTAATCATTCGAGGCGTCACTATAAAAATTATGAAAACCTACACCAAATAACAGGCGAGGCAAGTCCAGCTGTGCCTCCATATGCCTACTGGTGCCAATGGTTAATGATATAGAGAAAAAATTTACTAATCCTCTCTGCCGCTCGCATTTACAAACCTCCTCTCAAACCATCTCTGTTATTTACAAGTTTCCTCTGCCGTTTACACCTACACCCAGCGCGTAAAGATCCCAATGTCATCTATCAGTCCTGCCTTCGTCTGTGAGTCCGTATTCCATCTCCATCTCCCACGCGAGGACATTTATCAACGTCAGTCCTGTCATGGGTACCTTCATCTTGTCCACATGGCCGGCCCTCCCGCCCACCCACCTGGTCCATTCAAGGTCATCCATCACTGCCCCTCAACACTTCATCCTTACGTGCAAAAGAATATCCAGTTACGTTCCTTCTGTTCCCTAATGCCTCTGCGTTCTATTAATCTCCGCGTGAATGATAACTTGTAGCGTGTCTTCGTTAGGCATATTGTTTATTTTTTTATATTTCTGTATCGTTTATCTGTATTTTCACTTATGGTTACCTAAGATTGTGTAGTATTTTGCGCCTTTGATATCCTGTGTCCCACCGTTTTTTTTTTTCGTCCTAGTAATGTATTGTATTTACCTTTTCCTTTCCCTCCCTCTCCTCTCCCTCCACTACTCTCCTACACCCCTTCCTTGCACCCTCTTCCACCTTACCTTCCCATAACAATAATTCAGCCTTGCCATTCCCTTGTCCACTCCACCATTCTATCTCTTTCCTGTAGAGCTCTTCCACCCAACAACTTTTTTCCTCGTTGAACCCTTCCACCTCTCTCTCTGTTTGCACCCTTCCACCCTTCCACCCTTCCAGCCCTTCCCGTTGCACCCCTCCGCCACCTCCCGTTCCACCTTTCTGCCTCTCTCATCCGGCTGCATCAGATCGATATTTTCTCATGCTATTACTCCGTCATTTCCGGAGCGGTGCGTTGCTGGTGGCTTTGTGGTGTCGCTGCCATGCGCTGCTACCTTCTTCACGGACATGGCTTACCTATTCTCCCTTTTGCGTTCTTTTATTCACCTGTACTATAGTGAGTGTCTGTCTAGTCTGTTGTTGTTGTGTGCGTGGATCTCTAGTGGTTTCCTTATGTTATGGTTTCTGTGAGGTGATGATCTTGACGAGTGGTAAGGAGATGGGTGATATAGAAGCAAGTTTCAGTGTGTGTTGTTACTTTCCTGATATGTTTAGTATTTTGATGTTGTTTTAGAGACAGTGTTCGTGTCAGAATGGTTAATAGTGCAAAGTTATGCGGTAAGGGAGATTGATTCAAACTTTATCTATCTCAGTCTCTCTCTTCCCCTAAATTTCTCTTTCTCTCTCTCTCTCTCTCTCTCTCTCTCTCTCTCTCTCTCTCTCTCTCTCTCTCTCTCTCTCTCTCTCTCTCTCTTTCTCTTTCTCTTTCTCTTTCTCTTTCTCTTTTTCTCTCTCTCTCTCTCTCTCTCTCTCTCTCTCTCTCTCTCTCTCTCTCTCTCTCTCTCTCTTTCTCTTTCTCTTTCTCTTCTCTCTCTCTCTCTCTCTCTCTCTCTCTCTCTCTCTCTCTCTCTCTCTCTCTCTCTCTCTCTCTCTCTCTCTCTCTCTCTCTCTCTCTCTCTCTCTCTCTCTCTCTCTCTCTCTCTCTTTCTCTCTCTCTCTCTCATCTTCGTACGTTTACCTTCCTAATTATTTAACGAGGATTACATTTACTTATGTCTGCTACACTTTTACCATCATTCAAGTGTGAAATTTTAGTTCTTTCTTTTCTACCTGTCTTCCACAACTTTCGTATTTCTCCTCTTCATGACGTTGTAAATTTTCCTT
>JAPQNM010000038.1:20618241-20625741 GCA_029783475.1 Metacarcinus magister
GAGTGGACAGAATCGTGAAGCAGTGATATCAAGGATGTGTGTGAGAGAGAGAGAGAGAGAGAGAGAGAGAGAGAGAGAGAGAGAGAGAGAGAGAGAGAGAGAGAGAGAGAGAGAGAGAGAGAGAGAGAGAGAGAGAGAGAGAGAGAGAGAGAGAGAGAGAGAGAGAGAGAGAGAGAGAGAGAGAAAGTTCAGCAAATATCATTAAGTGTTTGATCTGTGAGGAGGAACAAGAGCAATGAAAGAAAGAAAACAATACTCATACAAATACAAGATTGGCAAAGCGAAAAGAGAGAGAGAGAGAGATAATACGTCGGCATTAATCAATAATAATAAGCAAACACGTCTAAGGAAAATTTTAATTACTGAAGAAGGAACTATATGATACAATGTAGACAAGAAAAAGACGTAATATTATAAATAGCGATGATTTATGAATATTATGTATGTAGTACATATAGAGTATCAAGGTTCCAGCCGTGAAGGAAAACATTATATCTGAAGCGCAAATTACAGAGTAGAAACGGAGAAAAGGAAGTAGCACATTGTTCTAAAGGACAAGGAGGAGGAAGAGGAGGAGGAGGATAAGGAAGAGGAAGAGGGGGAGGAAAAGGAGGAAGAGGAGGAGGAAGGAGCACGAGCCTCAGGGGAAGACATCCTCGAGTTCCCCAGAAAATTGTGGGAAGAAATCGCGCGCCAGAACGGAGACGGATTTCCTGTATGTCTTCCAGCCTTTTATGTTACTTCATAATGTAAAGTTACCTTGCCTTATGTAGCCCCTTCAAGACACTCCGCACGGACCTTCTGCAGCTCAGCTTAGACTGATCAGTGGCACGAATTAGGCTGTAGCTTAAATCTGCATGTGCATAGTTGTCAAATGGTAATGTAGGGGAAGCCTCGGTTATAGTTCTTTTCTCCACTGCCAACACCTGCAACTTCAGGAGTCATCGCGCGCGTCACCACATCCGCCAAGACGCCGCCGCACGCGCGTCCCTCACTCGCCGACTCGTGTCCGCCGCGGGGTGAACAACACTCCGGTGCTAGACTTGCACGGCGGTCCTGCAGCATAATGCTTCACGAAACTGTAAGCATCACCACACTGGCGCCATGCTGAGAGTGACATCTGTACGTCAGCACACGCAGCACCCTTTTCTGACATAATACTGGTCTTGGCGTGGGCGGAGAACGTGCTAAAGTTGCAGTAAGATGCACAAATGAGGGACGCGTGGCACGGGCCGAGCGCGTGGCACTGTTTCCACGCCCCCTGCCGCCCCCCAGACCCTCGGCCCCCAACTCTTCTGGTCCACCTGCTGGAGTCCCCAGCAGCCAGAAACTCAGCAAACTATTATCCTTCTGGAGTCTCTGTTTTCCCGCTGCTGGCGAGGCGCACATTGGACGGCCTCTGCTTCTCACTCTACGGAACGATAACTGCTCTTCACCATAGTTGCTGCGTAGAAGGAATCAATGTCATCTTATTCTTGATGACACGATCTTCATCATCCCCTGACTATCAAGGGTTATTATTAGCGCTTGGTTTTATACGTTAAACTTGTCGCATATATCTTGTTACTTTGTGGTAATGAAAACGTTACACACCAATGATTACAATTTTTTCCTCATCATCCCAGGCCAATAGCAGCCTGAGGTGATTCAGGTGTCCTGCCATCGACCCGGAGGAATGACCTGAGGTGGGAGGCGGCAGTGAGGCGGAACTCCGGGCGGGAGCCGCTTTAGCAGCAGACGGCAGCTGGTGGTTAAGCGCCGCCACTAGAAAGGCGAGCATGATGCGCCTCTTAAAGCCAGAGTGTGACGCAGGGACGACAACGCAAGGCCCTCACACCCTAAACTACTTTATCAAACTTTGTGCGAAAAGTCACGAAATACTCACGAACTCACAATGTTATGCTTACACAGGAGACACACACATAAGCACACACGCACACGCACACGCACGCACGCACGCACACACACACACACACGCGTACACGCACACGCACACGCACACGCACACGCACACGCACATGCACACGCACACGCACACGCACACACGCACACGCACACACACACACACTTTCAACCAATACACAGGTCTACTCAAGTGTTAACTCCTCCCACTTCCACCATGACCTCCCCCTTCCCTCACATGCCACCTACACCCCCTTCCCACCCATCCACCAACAAACCAATTCGCTACCTCTGCCCACCCACCGAGAACCTGTCTTGCAATACAAGGTGGAGGAGGGAGGTGAGGTAGAGGCCTGAAGGAAAAGGAGAAGGACTAGAGGGCAAGTTTGCTGTAGACAACTATTTTATTTACTCTTCCCGGCCTCTCACACATCCGGCCTGATCCTCAAAGTTATGCTCTGGCAGACAGTCAATGGCCCTCCGCTGCCATCACTGTCTGCCATCACTGTCTTTCTAGCCCCTCTTGCTGGCTGCCCAGTGTCGACCAACATCACCCAAAACCATTCCGCTTCCTTTGGTCCAGTCAGCTTATTCAAAACGCGGCTAACATTTATAGGAACAAGTTTTACTCTCGAGTCGCCACAAAAGGAAGGATGTTCTAGTGCAACTATGAAGATTATGTTTGTTATTCTTTGTCATGGCGTTTCGTATTTCTCGCGTCGATAAGGTCAAAGTGATGAGAGGGAGGTTCAGAGTGACGTGAAGGTGGTGGAAGTGACAAGTGAACGAAACTCTAGGAATAGCCGAGTCTTGGAAGTTGAAGCAATGAGGCGGAGTGACGCATTACATTCGGATGAGAAGCCGCCTCTGTGTGTCTAATTCTTGCACTTATTCTCTTTATATCTTCGCGTTTTCTTCCGCTCTTCTTCGTCTTTACACACCAGATTATCGCACAACTAAATCTTATAAAAAGGTAACATTTCGTCATTACACACTTAATTTTACAAAAACTACAATATTATACTTCCATTTCTGAATTGGTGTTGCTGTAAGCTACTGTAACTTGTTCTCCATGAAATTTTGTCTTAATCGAAATCGCCTTATAAGTTATCGAAATCGCCTTATAAGTTATAATAAATCAAGTTTTTTTTGACATATCCCACATACTTCGATACGCATGGTTTTTTTTTAGTTTTCTTTTTTTCTTTTTTTTTACACACACGTGCTGTACCTTTTCTGCCTTGCTAATTACCGCTACCTGCTGAATCTCATACTCTAGAACTTTAAAACTTTCCCTAATACACCTTTTTCTCAATAATTATAACGTTAAAACATATTTATGGCAGAGTTCCTAACTAACTGATCTTCAGCACCTCTTATAATGTCAATTTTTTTGTGTGTCCTTCAAATCAACGGAAAAAAAGCGATAGATAGATATGGATACAAAGTGAGAGAAGAGAGAGAGAGAGAGAGAGAGAGAGAGAGAGAGAGAGAGAGAGAGAGAGAGAGAGAGAGAGAGAGAGAGAGAGAGAGAGAGAGAGAGAGAGAGAGAGTAACAAAATTATAAGAGATAATAACAGATATATAATGAAAGAGTAACAAAAAGCCCTCACACGACTGCTAGCACCTCAAGACTAAATTCACCTCACGATCCAACAATCATAACGGCTTAATGAAACGCGAAGAGACTCATAAAAGGAACTTAAGCGAGACCAACCACCAACTACTAGACCACACGACAGCATTGCCACTGTGATTGCCAATACAAGAACTAAACATCTGGAAAATCTACACATAACTCAACAACACAATAGAGAAGAAAAAGCTAAAGAAATTTTTGAAGTTCTAAACAATCAAATATTGCAACAAGTGAACGTAAACAAAAATTGAAAAATAATTACATAAGAAACATACAGCAACTAGGACGAAAATTATGAGAAAAAGAGAGAGTGAAAGAAAAAAGAAAAAGAGAAAAAAAGGCAGAAAACAATGAAAGAGAACACGAGACACAAAGCTGACAGAGTACAGAAGAGACTGAAACATGAACATGAAAGGAAAAAACTGAATAAAAATCTAAAACATACACACACAAAAAACAAAAAAACACAATTCAATCAAGAATATACATAAAGTTGTCTTCGCTGCCTGCCTGTCCACTCTTCTATGTATGTCCACCTGCCCTCTCCACAAGTCAAGAGGACATCCACCCCATCCTCCTCCTATCAGAAATCACCTCCTGAAGTTCTGCATTAAAAGGAAACATTCAGAGAGAAACGTTCACCTCAAGCTCGTCCTCATCGTATATATTATCCTTGCTATACTACGAATTTTACTTCTATTCTCTGTATCTCACTTATGTCCACTTACTTTTTTCATCACTGGACAGGAAATGATAGCGAGTTATAAATATGTTGGGAAAAAAATCTAAATGACTATATATAAACAAGATAATGCATGTTGAAGGTAAAAAAAAAAAGAAGTTATGAATGTTTATAAAGCTTATTGTTCAATGTTTTTTTTTTTTTTATGGAAATATCGGGTTTCTATAAAAACAAGAAGTGACTTGTATAGAAAGATTTTATGATCAAGATATTAATTTTTTTTAATATAAGGTGGACAGGAAGTGAGATAAAAAAAAATGTTTTATAACAAGTTGTAGGCGCTGGGCAACAACGGCCATGCGTCTTATAAGGACTTTTTCCTCTCTTTTTTTTTCTCTCTCTCTCTCTCTCTCTCTCTCTCTCTCTCTCTCTCTCTCTCTCTCTCTCTCTCTCTCTCTCTCTCTCTCTCTCTCTCTCTCTCTCTCTCTCTCTCTCTCTCTCTCTCTCTCTCTCTCTCTCTCTCTCTCTCTCTCTCTCTCTCTCTCTCTCTCTCTCTCTCTCTCTCTCTCCCCCCTTTCCACTACCATTCTTCATTTTGCACTTCTTCCCTGTTATTTCCTTCTCCTCTTCTCTTCCTTCCATCCTTGCCTTCTTCCTTCTGAATCTTCCTCCTCCTCCTCCTCCTCCTCCTCCTCCTCCACTGCCATCTAGCCTCTGCGGTATTTTAGCTTGCCATTTGATTTGTGGCCACATGTCATATTTAATGCCTAGAGGATCGCCACAGGTAGTACTTTGCAAGTGAAACCATAAAATAATATCCCTAAAACACACACAAATACACACATACACACACACACACACACACACACACACACACACACACACACACACACACACACACACACACACACACACATAAACACACACAAAAAAAATACACACACACACACAGAAGCGACAAGGGCGAAGAAGAAAAAAACGTAGGAGAAAAAATAACAATTTGAGATAGTTAAACAGTGAAGAAGGAGCGGGAGAAAAAGTGGATATGAATAGAGAGAAGCACTATAAGTAAGCGCAAGCAAAGGGATGAGCAGGCAGTGATCCTGAACAGCCCTGGTAACCCCAGCCATGTGGTGGGGCTCGGCATGCAAGAGTGATCACAGTGGAAGTGAAAATAATAATACTAATAATATCAATACATCAGGAGTTACTTCGCTTAACACTTCTGCTTCCTGGAGGAGGGTTACGAGAGAGAGAGAGAGAGAGAGAGAGAGAGAGAGAGAGAGAGAGAGAGAGAGAGAGAGAGAGAGAGAGAGAGAGAGAGAGAGAGAGAGAGAGAGAGAGAGAGAGAGAGAGAGAGAGAGAGAGAGAGAGAGAGAGAGAGGGAGAGAGAGAGAGAGAGAGAGAGAGAGAGAGAGAGAGAGAGAGAGAGAGAGAGAGAGAGAGAGAGAGAGAGAGAGAGAGATTGAGAGAGAGAGAGAGAGAGAGAGAGAGAGAGAGAGAGAGAGAGAGAGAGAGAGAGAGAGAGAGAGAGAGAGAGAGAGAGAGAGAGAGATGAAGGCAAGGAACAGTATACACAAGAAAGCAGTAAAATTAATAGACCAAAACGAACACACACACACACACACACACTCACACACTCACACACACACACACACACACACACACACACACACCACCGCCACTCTTACCCTCCAAGCGCCCCATCAGTTGCAATGAGGCGCCATAACAAGCTCGTAATTACCGATATCAGACCGACTGAGATGATAACTTTAACAGCCCCATCCCACTCACTACTATAATTGTTACCACTTCGGATACACCTCCTCCCCCCTTTCCCTTCCTTTCCCTCTGTTCCCCCTTCCACGCAACCAATTAACGCCTCTACTATCTGATCACAGTATATTGCAAGCATTGTTATAACCACTTGTAATTGTATTTCTTTAGCCAGTTATTGCATTTAATTTAATTTTTTTTTTTTTTAGTTTCTCGTTGAAGTTCATTAAACCCTGTCATTGTTATTTGTGTATACATTTTTTGGTCGAGTGGCTGCCTAGCAATATCAACAGGAGGAGGAGGAGGAGGAGGAGGAGGAGGAGGAGGAGGAGGAGGAGGAGGAGGAGGAGGAAGAAGGAGGAGGAGGAGGAATAGGAGGAAAAAAGAGGAGAAGGAAGAAGAAAGTGCCCAGCTAATTTAACAAAACAAAGGAGACAACCAACCAACTAACTAACAAGAAGGATGAACACAAGGACGGAGGTGCTGGTCTTACCTTGAAGTCCCAAAGCATGATAACTTCTTTCCGCTAAACACCACGGGACAGAACCAGCACTTTAAAAACAACGACCCTATAATTACCAATAGACTTCACTACTACTACTACTACTACTACTACTACTACTACTACTACTACTACTACTCTCCCATATGCATGAAGAGGGTGGCAGAAGTCAGACATGCGTGCTGCTGAGACTGAAGAAGGGTAGAAAGAGGGCACCCGTTCATTAAGGAAGCATGGATGATTGAATGGATGGGAAGGAAAAAGAGAGAAAGAATGAAAAAGGTAAATGTATAGCGAGTGTGTGAATTTTAAGGTCTACACAAGTGGGAAGTGAAAAATAAATTAAGGAGATTTGGTAGACAGGTAAGTAGGCAGACAGAGAGGTAGGTAAGATAGATAAACAGGTAGGTAGAAAACAGGTGTTGGAAGCTAATAGTTGTACGTGGCGGAGATTCACTTTAGTGGCTGAGGTTTAATACTTCAACATCTCTTTTTTGTATGTGTATGTGTATGTGTGTGTGTGTGTGTGTGTGTGTGTGTGTGTGTGTGTGTGTGTGTGTGTGTGTGTGTGTGTGTGTGTGTGTGTGTGTGTGTGTGTGTGTGTGTGTGTGTGTGTGTGTGTGTCTGTAGCCGTGGAGAAAAATGAGAACGTGCCCCTACCTGAGAAGTGTGGCCAGGATGAACAATAGGTGGGTCAACAGGTGAGAATTCGTGGGGGGCATAGATTTGGTAATGAAATGTTTGCAATAAGGGGTCTTCTCTATTCTATTCTTCTTATCTCTTCTCTCCTCTTTTATTTACTTCTATTTTCATGTCTGTATCATTTACTCTCTTCTCTCTCTTCTCTCTCTCTCTCTCTTCTCTCTCTCTCTCTCTCTCTCTCTCTCTCTCTCTCTCTCTCTCTCTGTCACGTTCTGTAAATACATGAATTACTTGCCAAGACTTTTACTGAGGGGAATGCATTGTTACTCTCGCTCGTTGTCGCGAAAACACGACTTC
>JAPQNM010000038.1:20630741-20633241 GCA_029783475.1 Metacarcinus magister
AATGTACGTGCAATTATCAATTATCTACACAAAATATCGACACATTAATAACACAAATACATTAAGTTGGCACGTTCCATTAGGCAGCTGTGTGAAGGTATGTTGGAAATTAACCTTAATGTACTGGGTTTGCAGCGTGTTGTCGTGCACATTACGTTGCCCAACCCACCATCAGCACAGGGGAAGCCTTACTGGGGTGTACTGGGACGTGAACACATCATAGGTTGTGGTGGTGGTGGTGGTGATAATAATGATGATAATGGTGATGGTGATAGTGATGGTGATGGTGATGGGGACGATGCTAATGATCTCACTTTCTTTCTCTCTCTTTTTCTTTCTTTAGTAATTTATTTTTAGTTCTCTCTCTCTCTCTCTCTCTCTCTCTCTCTCTCTCTCTCTCTCTCTCTCTCTCTCTCTCTCTCTCTCTCTCTCTCTCTCTCTCTCTCTCTCTCTCTCTCTCTCTCTCTCTCTCATTGTTTTCCTCGCCCCCCGGGTCCTCTCTATTCATGCCAAGGTTCGGTATCATAGCAGGGCCGACAGGAACACACAGAGCTTCACTTCCCTGCCCCCCCGACGGCTTTCAGCACGTCTCTGCCCCCCATCACTCCCTCCCTCCGTGTCTCTGTTCCTTCACCCCTCCAAAGGCACACGCCTCCATGACCTAGTTTGACCTGAGACAAATTTTAAGCTGCCCTACAAAAGGCTAACCTTGTCTCGTAAATTAGATCCGAGTCTAAATATGGATTATTCCTACCAAGGTCATATTCGGCTGAGTGAGACGAGGGGAGGAAGGCGCAGCATGGAACGTGTAAGACAGGATTGGATTAACCTACAAAAGATGAAAAGAATATCCTGGAACAAATACTGCGAACAAACGAGTGAAGAAAAACACCAATACATGATGAATAAATAAAAGGAGATAAAAGAAAGTCTCACAAAACAAGATAGATCATGCCAGTATAGACGTGAAATAAATACAAATATTGAAACTACATGCTGAAAATTCATAAAACAAAACATCCTTCTTTTCCTTCCGTCATAATCATATAACAACCCATTAAAACATATATACAGACACAATACTAAAGAAAATGGCAGAAGTTGATAATACATTACACCTCACCCACACCCACACCCACCAATTCCTTCAGCGTCAACGTACGACCAAAACCCAAGAGTCGTGTGATGCAAGTAATCACTGGGAAGCCGTAATGAGACACGAGCGACCCATTACTATTACCAAACGCAACACACCTCAAGCTCGAAAGCCAAGCGAAGGTCAAGGAAAACACCATCCTTACGTGTTCGGCCATTGAGAACAGGTTATAGGGTGGAGTTGCTAAGTAGTGAAGTTATGCTTGGTGAGAGTGAGGAAGGTCAACGATGCCCTCACCCCTATCGGTTTGAGTGTGGTTATAACAGGAGGTTTGGGTGAGTTCGTGTACCTTAAAATAATATGGTTAATACCTCGTAGGATTGATTTTCTTCTTTATATATAGACAAGTAAGAGTGAAATGCTTTGCTAATTTGTTAAAGGTGGATAATGTTTGCTGCTTTCAATATAAGAAGGAGAGAAAGAGAGAAAGAGAAAGATAGAGGTAAAGAGTGAGAGCGAGAGTGAGAGCGAGAGTGAGAGCGAGAGAGAGAGCGAGAGAGAGAGAGAGAGAGAGAGAGAGAGAGAGAGAGAGAGAGAGAGAGAGAGAGAGAGAGAGAGAGAGAGAGAGAGAGAGAGAGAGAGAGAGAGAGAGAGAGAGAGAGAGAGAAATAGAGAGAGAGATTTTTTGTTTTGTTTGTATCAATTTAAATAGAGAGAGAGAAATAGAGAGAGAGAAAGAGAGATAGAGAAAGAGAGAGAGAGAGAGAGAGAGAGAGAGAGAGAGAGAGAGAGAGAGAGAGAGAGAGAGAGAGAGAGAGAGAGAGAGAGAGAGAGAGAGAGAGAGAGAGAGAGAGAGAGATTATCGATAGAGAGATGAGTAATATCGATGAAGGTGAGAGAGAGAAAGAGAGGAATTTTATCGATGAAAAGAAAGAGAAAGGCACATTATCGATGAAGAAGGAGAGAGAAAGATGAATAGTGTGCGCGTTTGTGTGCGCGCGTGTGCATGTATGTTGGTGGGTGAATATGCGTGTGCGTGCATGAGGACGTTATACTGCTACTAAAATAGATTACATCAATACGTACATAATGTCATCAACCAAATTCACATCCATCATTCCTGAATCAAAATTGGATCACACAAGCACCAATAAAACCTTCACGTATATAAAAGCCTCAATCCTTTAGAAAACGTGAAGCATGAAGCATTATCATAAACATTTTAAAGCATATGGCTCCTCAAACACTTCTAGTATAGTAAAGTATGAAGCTTCGACCGGATACAACCTTAAGAACATGTAGCATCCACCTCCAAAATATTCACACCAGCGATGAGTTTGCCCTTCAGCACTGAGCCCAAACTGACCCTCGCTTTGTCCCTCATCTCGGTCTCCCCACGGCAGG
>JAPQNM010000038.1:20638241-20653241 GCA_029783475.1 Metacarcinus magister
CTCTTTTTTTCCGCTACGCTGCCAAGACACAGTAGTAAACGCACGCAATGCACAACTCTTTTTACACACGCTTACCACAATTTTCTTTAAGCTTCTCTGTTTCTCTCTCGCATACCACAAGGAGTCTAGCTTTGTTCCTCCTTTCAATTTCTATGGAAAAGTTGTTTATGGGTAACTTGAAACGACAGTAGTTTTAATATAACTGTAATAACTTAGAAATACGTAACGCAATGTGATATTATTATTCCACCTTCAATGATAAACAATAAAAATCAGCTGCTATAACGAAAACTCAGTTGCGTTTCTAATACTGATTCGGAACTGCCAACGAAAATAAAAGAAAAAACATGAAGAATATTTATAGTCACTCCACTTATAAAGAAGCAAAAAACAAGTATATATAATATTTTTCATTTCAAGGCATCAACTATGAGAAACAAAACAACACAAAATAACCACACTAATTTTGATAATCATAAAAAGAAGGAAAGAGAATGGCCTTGGTGTTGAGTATTAAACATAGTGACAGATGAGTGTTGTAGTGTGTTAATGGTTGTAGGTAAGTATATACAGACCACAACCTCACACCGTCACAAATTATCCAAGTGGTGACAAAAACAAGCGTAATGATACATGAAGAAAAAAACAACAACTTTGAACTCAGCAACAACAAAAGGAAACCCAAATAATACAACAAAAAGTCAAAATAATACTTGAATAGAAACAAGAAAAAAGAAAAGAAAAAAAGTAGAAGTTAAAATCCTATCATGTGTTGATAACCAAATGAGACGATGAACACAAAGCAAAATTAACACAGTATTTAGTATATATATATAAAGGTCGGTGTTTGAGGGATGGTAAGATAAGACTGAGTGGACGGGAGGAGGAGCAGTGAGATGGGCGGTTCAGTGCACTAATGACAAACCTGACCACACTTATACAGGGAAAAATTGTTGAAGAGGTCACGACAAGGCTGGAGGAGGAGGAGGAGGAGGAGGAGGAGGAGGAGGAGGAGGAGGAGGAGGAGGAGGAGGAGGAGGAGGAGGAGGAAGAGGAGGAGGAGGAGAGCATGGAAAATATGTGAATAATAGGCATACTGTCTTAAGAACGAGATGAGAAAAAAATAAAATAAAATCTGGGAGAGATCAACTGCCTGAAGGAGAAGGAAAAGGAGAATGGGGTGATGGTATAATACAGTTGAAGAAGAAAACGAGAGGAGGTGCGTGGGAGGGATGGGCTTGGATGCGCGGAAGGGAAATGGGAGGAGCAGGTATCTGGCCACCCCACAGCTGTTACCTGGCGCGTGCTTACCTGTCTGCTGCTTGACAACGTGGAGTGGCAGCAAAGAGAGGAATGATAGAGGAGGAGGGAGAGAGATGGTGGAAAAGGTGAATGGGAAAAATGTATGTACCTCGTCAGAATAAGGACAGATACTGGCAGCTCCGTGAGAAAAATGTCCCACTTGGAGTGTTTGAGAAAGGTTGATTTCAGAAAAGTGACTCCAGGAAACTAACTGTACAAGGATACAGGATGATAATGCATTTTTCATCAATATACGAGATCAGTTGAATGCAATAAAACTAAGAGAAGTTTTACAATTTGAGAGAAACAAGAAATACAATTGGACTGAATTGGGAGTATATCTGTAACTTAGACAAATTATTTTAGGCTCTTTTGTAATTAACTTTCTGCACCATTACACACACACTCGCACGCGCACACAGACACACACGCACACGCACACGCACACGCGCACACACACACACACACACACACACACACACACACACACACACACACACACACACACACACACACACTCTAAAAAAAAGCATACCCTTCCAATCTAACATCAATCAGCATGAGTAAGACTACCTTCCAAAGATGCTTAACAAAGGTGTGACCGCAGAACCATAGCCCACTACACCCCCTTACACCCTAACACCCTGCAGCCTCACCCTCACCTGGCCTCACCTTTGCTCCCTGTTTAATGATCCGTCTGGCGCTGTTTCCTCCCTAACCCTAAAATCAACAAGCCTGTTCTTTTCATCTGTTAAGTGCCCCGGAACGAGCAGAGACCCAACACACCTTGGCATTATCACCTAAACGATTCGTCCCCATGCCCAGAACACCCAATTATTTTGACGTACCATTTTCAGTTTGCATTAAAATTATAGAAAATAAAAGGGAGAGTCTATGAAAATAACCATATATACGCGTACAAAACTATTAGCTCATTTAATATTTTTTTTCTTGGTTTTTTTGTTTATTAATGTATATGGATAAATGCTATCCCCAAAACTACCGTGGCCTTCGACACCCTCCATCCATCACCTTCATTCCAGCATCAATAACCCTTTTTGGTCTTCTTCCATAAATCAAACTATCTACTCACATCCACACACCCCTTGCCCTTGCTTCATGGTTGGCTCCTTTACCCTCATCCTACCGTCTCCATCACGCCTCAAACAGTCACTCTTTGCTTCTTTCCCACAACCTCATCCACATCCACACCTTCCCAAATTCCCATCATCAAACCACGCGTCACTTTCCCCTGTCATCTTCACCACCACATCAATATCACCAACCACACCTCACCCCCACCCCACCCTCCAAGCCACATCCCATACCCCGCCCCACCCCGCCACGCCCGCCTCACCACCCTTTATCCCCGACACACCCACGAAAAGTGCTACCAGATGTCTTCGCTCCGTCACCCTTGAATTAACAGCCACCACCACCACCACCACCACCACCACCACCATCACCGCCCACCACCACTACCGCCCAATTCCCTTAGGCCTACTCCTTCCCACCTGTTAATGACGATGATGTGTGGCGCTCGTAGTGGTCAATAGAGCAATTACCAACCATCTGGCGGCGTGTGGTAGGAGGAATTTCATAGGTAACTCAAAGCCCTTTCTTTATCTTCATGCTACAAGTTTCCCCACAAATTGGAGGCAAGAAAACAAGTATAACCGCAGAGGTCATACCAAAGATGTTGCTCAAACCTGAATGTTGAAATTTATTTGCATATTCATCAGGATTAACAACAGCACCATCATTATTTCAGCTAAACACGGCAAGCAGTCTTATCATAGATACTCAAGATTAGAATTATCGCATAACTGGATTCATCTTTCTACTCATAGTATATAATCTTATCACACACGCACACACGCACATACGCACACACACACACGCACGCACGCACACACGCACATACGCACACACACACACACACAGAAGCGTCTGGCTATCCACCTCACATCATACAGTCACGCGTAAAAAGGTTGATACAGCCTAACATTATTTTGAGTTCCTACATTAATCTCCTGTCTGACACTGATGAAGAAAACCAAGCAAGGATGGAGTGGAAAACCTCTCACTTCTCAACCGGCCTCAACCGAACGAGTAGAACAAACCATATGTTAGTATTAGACAAACCTGAACAAACCAAGTATGGGGAACAACATCTCTCACCACCGGAATAGGATAACATCACTACCATCGCCTGAACGAAGGATATATACAGTCTTATATTCAGCTACTAGAGTCCCTCACCGCTTTGAAGTAGATAAATAAAAACAGTGTCCAGCCGCGGAACAAGTGGGTTAGCTTCCTCTTAGCCCGGGTGTGGGGGAGGCGGCGGCGGGAAAGGTGAACTAATAGAGTGGGTCCAGCACGAGTCCACCCCAGCAGGAGGCGACCGCTACCCACCTGCCAGCGCGTGGTGTGCTTTGGTAATAAGGGGTGTGTGGCCAAAATTATGGTAGTCAGGAGTCACCGAGAGCCATCCCGCACGAGGGTGTGCTTGTGTGTGTGTGTGCTCGTGTGTGTGTGTGTGTGTGTGTGTGTGTGTGTGTGTGTGTGTGTGTGTGTGTGTGTGTGTGTGTGTGTGTGTGTGTGTGTGTGTGTGTGTGTGTGTGTGTGTATAACTTTTTCTTCGCGAATTTAATATTTAAATGTCAATATTCATAAACACTAACATTTGGCAAGTATAAGCTTCATAATCACAAACATTATTCACAAGGTTTTTTTTTGTTTTTTTTTTTTCATATTCAACAGCTACATCACAACGAGCTTCCGCATCATTACTAAGTCCAAGTAACAACCCGCGTCTGGGATAATTACCATACGAAAAACGTACCCGAGATAAATATTTCCGACACGCCCTTTTGCTATCCTATACCATTCTCTCATTCTCTTTTTTTTCTCTCTCTCTCTCTCTCGCTCTCTTTTACTCTCTTTATAGCATTTTTTTCACTTTATGCCACAAATTTCATCCATAAACTCTTATCATTAGATCATTAATCCTCTACTGCATCCGGGAGGGGAAGAAAAAAAACTTACAGAAAAGGAGCAAAATAATAGAAGAAAAAAAATAGGACAAAAACTTTACCCTGCATCCCCTTCCTATATATAGTGCGTAGGGTCAGGTAGGCCACAAGTGCTGGGGCGCAGGTGATGTTTAAAGACTCCCCTTGGCCACCCCCTCCTCACCTGGCCTCACCTGTCCCCTACTTCCGCTGAGACGGGAGCGAGCGGGCAGAAGAGAGGAAGTGCTCGAGGGAGGGGGAAGGCGTGAGTGTAGATTGGAAGGGAGAGAGATAGGGAGAGAGGGATGGATGGGGGATGAAGGGAGGGAGGGAGGGAGGGAGGGAGGGAAAGGTGGGTATATGAGACTATGTTATGGTATTTTTTTTTCTCTCTATCTATCTATCTATATGTCTCTATCTATCTACCTATCTATCTATCAGGTCTAGTGTTGATAATGACTATTTTGAGAATATCGTTTGTAGTACAACAACAACAACAACAACAACACAAACAACAACAACAACAACAACAACAACAACAACAACAACAACAACACCAACAACAACAACAACAACAACAACAACAACCAAAGCTACGAAAACGAAGACCAACGTTAAAGACATTCCTTTAGAAAACCTAAATGAGTGACAGAATGAAAAATACCTTGAAAATATCCACACAGAAAATTAAGGTAAAAGAAAACATCCTCCTTTAATCCTTCCCATATCTTTCCTCCCCTTTCCTTCATCCCTTCCTCCTCCCTCCTCCTTCCTTTCCTCTCTTCCTCTCTGCTGTTTCCATGCCCCTTGTTCATCATTTCTTCTTCTCACAACCTTTGTATAACATCCACTAATTTAAAAGTTTTTCCTTTCTCTTTCCTCTCTCTCTCTCTCTCTCTCTCTCTCTCATCTCTTCATCTTCTGCATACTCTCTCTCTTTACTACACCCACGTACTTCTCCTCCTCTCTCCTCCTCCTCTCTCCTCCTCTCTCCTCCTCCTCTCTCTCCTCTCCTCTCCTCCTCTCTCCTCCTCCTCATCCTCCTCTCCTCTCTCCTCCTCTCCTCTCTCCTCCTCTTCTCCTCACTCCTCCTCCTACTCGTCCTCTCCTCCTCCTCCTCCTCCTCCTCCTCCTCCTCCTCCTCCTCCTCCTCCTCCTCCTCCTCCTCCTCCTCCTCACACCTCCAACCCAACACTCCCTTCACGCCCTCTACACCTCTCCTTCCCCCCACCACAACAACAGCCACACAATATTGGTAAATTAAGCGACCGCGAATAGAAGGACTGGCGAGGAGGCGGCGGGGAGACGGGAGGGAGAAGAGAAAAGCAGGGGGAAGGGAGTGGGGACGAGGCGTAGGGCCACACTATAGTGAGGTCTACAGTGACAAACTACAGTGACTCCGAGGGTGGCCATGGAGAGGGTGATGAGGAAGACGAGAGTGTGTAAGGAAAGGGTCTGCTGCGATGTAACAGAGGTGCGCCCTAACGTATATATACAGTGTGAAGCCTTGTAATGCGGCCCTAATACGCTGTTACTGTCATTGTCATACTTTTTGGGACACTTAATACACGTGGCATCGCTGGGGGAGGAGAGGGTGAGGTAGGTGAGAGGGTGAGTCGTCGTGATGTAGTCGTAGTGGGACGTAGGACATACCAATGGAAACACGGGGGAACTATACGGCTTAAATTAAATCGAGCTGTGGAAATAGATTACGTACAGGAGGAGGGATGACCCGCACCGTACTATTGTGGGAATGACTAGCATGGCCAAAGGGGGACTGACTTGTATGCGGCGGTGACCTTTTCGCTTTTCTGTATATATGTAGTGGTGGGACGTGTTGAATACTTCCTACGATCCTGTTTAAATCTCCACGTCGACTGCCTGCCAGGAATTTTAGACGCTTCCTCACCTAATTCAGGAACTTCAGGGAGTAGAGTAAATGAAGAAATGAAAGTCACATAGAACATTAATATCGACTTGTGCGGCTTCTTTACAACCTCGACATTCTACCAATCAAAATACAACCGATTCTGCTGAGAAAATGATTCAATAATAATGCGACCAGCAACAATTTGTATCAAAAAATTTGTTTGCTCTTATAAGAAAATTTGTTTGGGCGGACTCCTAGAAATGATGTTCCTCTACCTGAAGAGATCAATCTTCCCAAAACAAAAGTTCTAAATTCATTTAGCAAAATATAATATAATTTTGAGATGATAAAAGATATCTAATATGTTCCTAAAAACTTTAATTGTTATACTATAGACGAAAGTGAAGGGCAGAAAACTACAGACGTTAACGATAAGATTTAATAAGTGTTTCGCTTCGTTTGAAGAAATATTTTACAAATGATTCCAGAACTGTTACGTGGTCTTGTTATATTTGTTCAATCGACTGCACAGTAATCTTCCGCATTGATGTTATGAAATCCATCAAATATTTCAAACACTCACATCCTCAGTTTTCATGGACTGAATAAAACTAGTTATTCAAGTTATTAAAATATTTCATTTTTTGTAGTTTCACTTTTCTTGTTTTTTTTTTTGTAATATGGTAACCAAAACTGAACGCACTATTCCAGATGAGGACGAACCAGCGATTTACAAACTTAATACAGCTCAGAGAGCCGAGATTGCCAGTGCTCAAGCAAAATGTTACCAGACATACCGTGTCAGTAGTTCATTGTGTATGGCGAATTTCAACAAACGCCTCATAAGACATCACGACAAGTCAAATAAGCTAGCCAAAGACAAACCTTTAGTACAAAAACAGTTTCGAGTCATTTATTATATTATCCTCCTCGAAGAATGTTGTCGCAAATGATCGTCACCATGAACTTACATACAACCAACTTCAGAATAATTTGAAATAATTACATTGTTGTTTTTTTTCTAAATTGGTGTTAAATAAGCACAGTTCCAGCCCAACAAAACTTTATTAAGTGTTAAATATGTGTTAAATAAGACTGATAGTTCTTTACTAAAGTAATATCTCATTTATTTAAAGATTATGGGGGAGGTGGAGGTAGAAGAGGAGGAGAAGGAGGAGGAGGAGGAGGAGGAGGAGGAGGAGGAGGAGGAGGAGGAGGAGGAGGAGGAGAGGAGGAGAGGAGGAGGAGGAGGAGGAGGAGGAGGAGGAGGAGGAGAGGAGGGGAGGAGGAGGAGAGGAGGAGGAGGAGGAGGAGGAGGGAGGAGGAGGAGGGCGGAGGAGGAGGAGGAGGGGAGGAGGAGGAGGAGAGGAGGAGGAGGAGGAGGAGGAGGAGGAGGATAGCTGGAGGAAGAAAATACAGAAGAAATTTTAGGAGTGACTAGCTCGGTGTCGAGAGAAGCACTCAACAACACTCGTCCGGCGGTAACATAACACAACACCAAGAACACATGCATTCTTTACTTCTTTCTTTCCCAAAGGCTTACAAATGGCTGTGTGCCTGCAACACCACCGCTAGACAGCTGCCACAACCTTTCCTCGGCACGGGGGAAGGACGCCCGCCAGCCTACACTAACAACCATCCTGTAGATCGACAATACCTTAAATCGTACCAACTCACACCACTCTAAATACGCACACACACACGCACACGCACACGCACACAGACACACACACACGCACACGCACAAGCACACGCACACGCACACGCACACACACACACAGGTGAGGTGAACCTTCGAAGACATGAGGCGGACTTTCATCAGCGTTCATGCACAACCACTTCTTAAGCAAACACTACACTAAACTAAACACACACACACACACACACACACACACACACACACACAGACACACACACACACACATACACACACACACACACGCACACACACACACACACACACACACACACATACACACACACACACATACACATACACACACACACACACACACACACACACACACACACACACACACACACACACACACACACACACACACAGACACACACACAGACACAGACACAGACACAGACACAGACACACACACACACACACACACACACACACACACACACACACACACACACACACACACACACACCAGGAACAACCAGACGTACCCCATGAAATGAGATGCAAATATAAAATGACAAAAAATTATAGGAAGGTTTTCTTTCACACCAGAAAGCAGAACAATGACAGGAAATCATAGCATAGTGTACCCAGTCAACCTGAGGCTAATATACGCACTTGTTGGAAATTCTCGAGTTAAGAAAATGCATTGACTGACGCAAAGGAGACCAAACCATTTCGTACATCGCTAAGGGGAGGATCAGCTTCTTTTAATGTGTAATTCCCAACGAATAAGAAGAAAGGAAAAACCAGCGATCAGGTATCCGTTACACCAATTTTTTTTCCCGAACTTGAGTTGTGTACAGGTAAGAAAAATATAATAATGCATACATAATTGATAACAAAATTCCTAACGCTGTTCCAGATACTAGTTTTGGATTGTGGGTCACTTCCTGTCTTCATTTATATTCGTTTTTTCAGTTTAAGAGTTCCTCAAGTCCTCCACTGACTTCTTTTATTTAGTAAAGCACAAAATTGAAGTGACGCCAGACCAGATATTTGATCGTGGTCGGGAATATATTTACGTTTATGGAGTAATATAATTTTACTGTTTCCTATTTCAACGAGAAGAAAAATCAACCTTGCCATCGTTCCTTTGTGGAAATCAAAAGCATGAAGTGTAGCCAGACAAGATTTATAACTACATTCTTCTTCATTGTGTGCTTCGTCTTCTTCTTGATCTTATTATCATTATCATTACCGGAAGTATTTTCATAACATTCTGCTTCACCTCTATTAGCTCCTCTTCATCTAATCGCCGTCTGGTATTTTCATCGTTACCTTCATACTTATTATCTTTTTCTATTCCATTCCTTCTCTTCTACTTGAATCCTTCTATCTTGTATATATTGTATTTTTTCTTTCTATTGTCTTGTTCTTTTTCATGCTCTTTCCGACGCCTCACCTTGTGCCACGGTCAATATTTTCTCCAAGCACCCAAACGGTCCTCCACGGAGAGATTAGTGTTATTTACTGAAGAGGTGAAGAGGTGATGGTAGGAAGGGACGGTAAGGGGAAGGGAAGGGAGAGGAGGAACATTTTGTCTTTGTCTGTGTTCCTTAAAACTCACTTCTACGTTGCCTAGTTCAAAATAATGCTACGGTTGTGACAAAACTGCTTTATTGGTTTTAGGTTATTTAGTGTGGTTGAGGTGATGGGGATATCTCTCTCTCTCTCTCTCTCTCTCTCTCTCTCTCTCTCTCTTTCTCTCTCTCTCTCTCTCTCTCTTCTCTCTCTCTCTCTCTCTCTCTCTCTCTCTCTCTCTCTCTCTCTCTCTCTCTCTCTCTCTCTCCTCTCTCTCTCTCTCTCTCTCTCTCTCTCTCTCTCTCTCTCTCTCTCTCTCTCTCTCTCTCTCTCTCTCTCTCTCTCTCTCTCTCTCTCTCTCTCTCTCTCTCTCCTCTCTCTCTCTCTCTCTCTCTCTCTCTCTCTCTCTCTCTCTCTCTCTCTCTCTCTCTCTCTCTCTCTCTCTCTCTCTCTCTCTCTCTCTCTCTCTCTCTCTCTCTCTCTCTCTCTCTCTCTCTCTCTCTCTCTCTCTCTCTCTCTCTCCCTCCATAAATTTGAGGTGTAAAGTGTGAGTGGGACAGACGGGGTGAAGGAAGGCCAAACCGTTTCCTGTCGAGGGCCTAAATAGGCAGCAACCAGTTCAAGAGCGTGCGCCCACGCACAAATAAAACAGACATACACACACATATACATACACGGGCGCGCACAGACACACACACACACACACACACACACACACACACACACACACACACACACACACACACACACACACACACACACACACACACACACACACACACACACACACACACACACACACACACACAGACACGCACACAGACACGCACACAGACACGCACACAGACACGCACACGCACGCACACACACACGCACGCCCACACGCCCACACGCACGCACACGCACGCACACGCACGCACACGCACACGCACACGCACACGCACGCACACGCACACACACGCACACGCGCACACGCACACGCACACGCACACGCACACGCACACGCACACGCACACTCTTTACACGCCCCGTCCCACCACCACCAAAAGGTAATATAAATCTTCACAGGACGCAATATTCCTTTTCCCCGAGCAATTTTTTCTTCTATTGAGTCCAAAATTTCATGACGCACAGACTCGGGCGACCTTTGAGGCGTCGGGAGCGGTGTGAGCAGGTAGCCAAGGCGTGATAATGGCTCCTCTAAGGGAGTGAGGGAAGCTTTATCTGTGACTTCCGAGCATTCAGAGCCGTGTAACCGCCGCCTTCTCTTGTCACCGACGCATGGAATGGTTTGGGTTCAGGCCGCCAGAGGAAGAAGAAGAGTAGGAGGAGGAGGACATTAGGGGTCGCAGGGCTGGTGGATTGTCATTTGGAATGTTTCATCTTTCCAGCCGACAACCTATTATCATAATATAAACATCATGTTTACATTGTTTTTCGAGGAATACAATTACACGCGATGTTGCTTGCAAGATGGTGTTTGTTTAACCGTAATAAACATGTTTTTGGATGAGTAACAAGAGTTTGAAATTAAGAATCAGTGAGTGTAACTAATGGTCATGCTATTGATTGCATCGCAATGGAAGTCGTAAAAATTCCCATCGAGAATAGAATTTGAGCAAAACTTTGTTTGTTTGTTTGTTTACACGTATTCCAAATAAGATTAAACTTTAGAGTTTGATTGATTGGATGGATCACCAAACTTACACTTCATGCAATAAGAGTCGCGTGAAGCTGCTTCATCTTGCTAGTGATGTGACCTCTAATGAGGTAACGGACAGCCAGTGCAGCTACGAGTAATGGTCATAGTCTTTCAGTGCAGCGTCAACAAAGCCCAAATCATCCGAAATGCAACTGAATGAAATTACATCTATATATAAAGGTGAAAACAAATAGTTGTGAGATTTTCGTAATAATGTTTCATCTTAAATGCCTTATATAACACATAGGGTAATTTTCTTCCTTAACTAGAGGATTCTTCTAAACGATAGTTTGTCTCACGATTACAAATAAATATAATGCATTTCTATCCCTCCCTTGGTTTGTTTACCAATCAATATCCATCCAATGCTTTGGCCTCGTTCAGGTTTTTGCAGTAATCTTCCTGAGGTGTTCCCACAGGTGCTCACTTACCACCCATTAAGGGCAAGAAGGGTAATAGATGGGATGTCAGCACCCGCCGTGCCAGAATCCAACTCAAACAAGAATTCGAACCCAAACAAATTTAGGTAACTGGTTCGCAGAAAGCATTCAGGACCACCCCCAAACCCACACACCCAACACACATTACTTCTCTATTCAACTAACGAGCTGTGAACAAGATCTATCTCGCGGTCATTTATCTCATTTAAAGACGTACTACATACATCCATCCTTGCTCCTCCCAGTTAAGAGAGAAGCTGCAACTGGACTTCCAACCACTCCTACCCTGGTCCTCGGCACGATCATCTAACAAGAAAAGCAGTAAAACTACTACCGCCACATCACGAGGTGCCTGTAAGCTGCTCTCTTTGCCTCGGGACAACGTGACGTGTTCTGTATAATTCCACGACACTAACACCGCAGAACAAAATTACACAAGTTATTTATGTAAGAGAGATAGGAGGGTGTAGGAACTGAGGCGAAAAAGGATACTTACATCAGAAGGATGGCATTACAGTAGAAATTTTGCAGGTGGAAGGAAGGGAAGGAGCATGAGAATAAGCTACTACTAAATACAAGCTGAAGGAAAAATAGTTCATGTTATGTTTTTAAATAAAATTCGAAGCGCTAGAAAATACCGCACATAAGAAATAAAAGAAAGTAAATAAAAAAGTGGTTCTGCTCTGATGGGAATGGAAAATACCACAAATTTTACTGCAAAAATAGTTAGTGTTCGGTTATATCAATTTACATTCAGCGATCTTTGTTGTGAGTCGAACTACACCGAAGCCCTTGAATACTCCTTCACTATGCAGGCCCATCAATCAGAACGTTCTGGTGTGTATCTGCTGAGATAAAAAGTCATCCATCCTGACCTTCGGGGGTGTGTTGGGACCCACCTGAAGGGTAACCTGGTCCTGCCTGCTGCCTAAAGGTTATTAAAAGTGATCCTCAAGGTGGCGAGGCACTTAGGGATCGCCCCGATGGCTCTACAAGTGACGTCTAGGAGCAGAGCGGCAACAAAACTAAATTTATGCCATATGTGCAGTAATATTTTTCGATGTATTGCATTGGAAATATCTGTTTATACTGCAAGATAGTGCCCTGAAGAAAGTTGCCAATATTACTTTAATATAATATTACATGATTTCCTCCACGCAATCATCCATGGGCGTGTCTGTGCCATGGATTAGTTTCTCTGACCCTGAAGGCGTATGGAGAATGCAAAGGTGGACAGAAAGACACCTGCAAAAATCAATACTTTTGCTTGAATATGGCATTAAAAAATTTCAATAATTTTTTTACACTCGCTCTCTCTCTCTCTCTCTCTCTCTCTCTCTCTCTCTCTCTCTCTCTCTCTCTCTCTCTCTCTCTCTCTCTCTCTCTCTCTCTCTCTCTCTCTCTCTCTCTCTCTCTCTCTCTCTCTCTCTCTCTCTCTCTCTCTCTCTCTCTGAGTTAAACACAACAAAATATAAAAATCAAGGTGGAGCGAGAGAATTCTACGAAAACCTGCTTGTAAAACAACTTTGGAACCACAATTACAGATAACGTTTGTAGCAACATAAGCTGAGGTCATATTTTTAGCGATAATGCCTCAAATTCCTGTTCCGTGTCGTCATGCCGTCAGAGGCCACACAGGGAAGGGTTCGGCTGACGGTAACACGTAAGGATGTACACGTCATGTTGGCCCCTCAGTGATGGAATGATGAGCAGGCGTCGTGATAAAGTCAAGATCAATGACTGCACGCCAGGTAATCGATTATCTTATGTAATTACCCGATGTTCAGAAGCTGAAAAAAATTGTTCGTGGTTTTCCTTCCCCTTTGGCGGTCTGACTTCAAAGCCGCAATAAACATAAGTTAAGAGTTAAGTAATAGAGTCAACAAAACACTGAACGCCATCGGAATTTATTTACTACAATTACATGGAGTAAAAAATACGATGAAATGTCATTTTTTTCAAATAATATTTTGCAAGATTATCATTGCCCTTATCTTCAACTATGCTGTCGTTATATTTCAAATTTTTCTCTTTCTCTTCTCCTGCACCAGTTCATCTTCTTTCTCTTTTTTTCTTCATAGTGAATAAACTAAACCCAGCCAGTATCTTCTCCCTGCACTTCCAATATATTATTGCTTTCAGTATACAAACAACTAAAACAGGTACCAATTGTAAGCACAATGCAACCAAACATCCGCATTACCACGTGCCCACTAAAGCATGCACGCCCCACTGATCCCTAATGCAAGTGTATCAGTGTAGCCTAAAAATCCAGCCATGTACCCCTCCATCTTTTCTCATCCAATTCCCCTCCAGCGGTACCTGACAAGAACAGAATAACTTGAAGAAGGAGAAGTAGTACCCCGTCAGGCAGGTTGGACTTTCAACCACCTGGTGGACTCGTCCTCACGCCCATCCTCAGACTGATGGCGATAATTGGAGCCAAGGGCAAAGTTCCTTCACCTCACTTTGCCCGCACAAGCCAGGGACAAGCCAGGTACAAGCCAGGGTAACCCGCGGCTCTGCTCGTGTAGGGATAACTCCGGGGCAGGTGTAGAGGAAACGATGGGTGGATCGAATAAAAAATAAAAACATATGGTACAGGAAGCTCAGAACGCACCAGATGGATAAAGAGTAAAACCTCGCGACCCACATGTGTCCAAAATATACCTGAGGCGACCACCGGCCAAGGCGACAAAGGGCAGGGCAGGGCAGGGCAGGGCAGGGTGAATAGAGGGAAGGAGACGGGCTAGTTAGGGGGATGCAAGGTGAGGATTGAGGAGAGGGCAAAGCAATGTGCAAGGCTCCAGTGATAAGCGTAAATGGTGGAGAGGGAAGAAAAGACGAAGAGATAGACAAAATGGAAAAGGGCATAATAAAAGGTGGAGAGTGAATGGAGGAAGAGGAGGGGGAGGAGGAGGAGGAGGAGGAGGAGGAGGAGGAGGAGGATGAGGAGGAGGAGGAGGAGGAGGAGGAGGAGGAGGAGGAGGAGGAGGAGGAGGAGGAGGAGGAGGAGGAGGAGGAGGAGGAGGGTGAAGAGGAGGGAGATGTGGAGAGGGAGGAGGAGGGAGAGGAGGGGGAGGAGGAGGAGGCGGGAGGGAAGGGTACGTGCCTGCCAGGTGGGAGGTGGCAAGTGCTGTGTAGCCCACCTGACGCTCTTGACCGATTAGGCTGCTGCTACTGTCCTCTTCACCTCGACACCCTTACCCACTATCTACCTGCCTGCCTGCCTGCCTGTCTGTCTGCCTGCCACCCTGTACTCTACCCCGAAAGTCTGTGGGTCTTCCTGTCTGTCCGTCTGTCTGTCTATTTTCTTTTTTTTCATATTTTGATCGGTACACGTTAGCCAGGTTGCCTCCGTCTTGTAAAATCTTGAGGACAAAACATGGAAAAGGGAAAAAATTTTAAAACGGTAGAGAAAAAGAGGAAGAGGAGGAGGAGGAAGAGGA
>JAPQNM010000038.1:20663241-20665741 GCA_029783475.1 Metacarcinus magister
ACTACGCGTTGCATGCTTCGCTAGTAATTATCAACTATGCTATTTCCTCAATCTTTACACTACCATGTTTCCTTTTTATCTGTATTTATTATGGTGTGACGAATACAAATACATAATCACTAAATGCATAGATAACGATCTAGTGCATTAAAATTGAGTTGATAACGTTTATACTTCCTAGTCGTAATGCATGACGGTGAAATAAATCAAGCACGTCAGAAACCCACATTCTACACTAATTACGCTACAAACACATGATCACACATTCTTTCTACCTTTTCCACCCTTCAAACTTTTCATTCCTGCCTCTTGGACGTGACTTAACGGCTCCTCGCGTGCATCCTGCGTGTCCTTAGGCCTCGGAAGGAAGATAAAGCGATGTTTGATTCCCCTGATCACCAAGACGAGCGGCGAGATGAGGTTGGGCAAGACGTAATGAGGCGGTGCAGGTATGAAGGAGGGTATGAGAGGCCATTACCACCACCACCACCGCCACCACCACCACCGCCACCACCACCACCACCACCACCACCACCACCTCCTCCCAGCCCCCAGAAACACTCATTTATCTTGAGATTAACCAGAAGGAAAGAAATATTTTAGTGTGGGAGGAAACCGTCTGCCCCTTCATTTCTATCCCACCCTCACCTCCCTTACCATACTCCCTTATTCTTCTACTTGCCCTCCTTCCTTCTTTTTTTCCTTCCTTCATCGTGCCTTGCTCCCACGCCTGTACACACTTTCACTCTCACTCTCTCTCTCTCTCTCTCTCTCTCTCTCTCTCTCTCTCTCTCTCTCTCTCTCTCTCTCTCTCTCTCTCTCTCACCCAAAGGCGACATGCTGCCCCTAATCCGACTCTATCAACTCCTCCCCTCCCCTTCCCTTCCCTTCCCTTCCCTTCCCTTCCCTCCCCCTCCTTCCTTCCCCATTAAATGTCCCTCACTCGCCCCCAGCTGGCCGTGTATTCCCCTTTCAGCTTCCCCCAAGAGTCCCTTACAATAACACCTTCCCAGCCACCTTTTAAATCTCCTTTCCGCCTCAACCTGCGACGAAAAAAGAAAAAGAAAGAAAAAAAAACACCTCATCCATTCACACTTTCGCTTCTCCTCTCCCTCTCTCTCTCTTTCTATCTCTTTCTCACACCCACGTTTTCTTGATACACTTTTTTTTTTTCCCCCATAAATTCTTCCGGTATTTCATTCCCATATATTTCTTTTTTTTGCTTTTTATTCGTTAAGTTTACAAGGATTTTTTTTTTTATATAAAGTGCAAAATTGTTAATAAATTGTCTAACTACTTTATGGTTTGAGTTCACATTTATCTGTTTTTTTATGACTTAATTCTCCTATTCATATGAAACCACCACCACCACCACCACCTTCACTTCTACCTCCTCCTCCTCCTCTTACCTCTTATCTTTCCCTCCATATATCTCTCCCCTTTCCCACCCACTTCACCTTTATGGATTACGAGTAGCAGCAGCAGCAGCAGCAGCCTTCTCCTCCTTCCTCCCCTTCCCTCCACCAACCATTCCCTCTCCCATTCCCTTACCCTCTCCCCTTGATCTCCTTACCTTTACCTCTCTACGTCCACACCCGACCCGTCCTCCCCCTCCCCTCCTCTATCTCCCCTTACGTTCACCCTCCCACCCCCAAAATCCTAATCCATCACCTCCACTAGTGTTACCTTCTCTCCCTCAACCTTTTCTCTCCCTTGTGTTTTCTTTCTCCCTTTCCTTTCCTTTCCTTCCCTACCCATTCCTGTCATGTCATTCCTTCTTTTCCTTCTCTCCATTTCCTATCCCAACTTTCACTCTCTCTCTCTCTTCTATTCCCTACAACTACTCAATCCCTATCCTCTTCTTCGTCTCAATCCTTCCCTACCCATACCCACCCCCTTTCTACCCTTCCCTTCCCTTCCCTTCCTTTCCCATTACCCTCCGTCCCCTCAAGCCCTACCCCCTCGCCCCGCCCCTGCCCTGCCCCGCCGCCCCCGCCAGATGTGGGGCACCGTTAGTTCGTTCCTTCCTTCCCCTTTATAGTGGTCATGATGGAAGGACTCCCCCAGCTATTTATTCTCGGCTGTAATTGAATGTTTAACTCGTTCCACTGCCGTATCGAATTCACCCATTTTACGTTGCTTTTTTTTCTTCTTTTCATTTTGTTTTCTTTCTATGCTCAAGGTTTTTCTTTTGCTTGTGAATTTTATCGGTAGTTGTTTCCTTCTATTTTTTTTGGTTGTTGTTATTATTATTTCATTAACCTAACCTAACCTAACCTAACCTTATCTATTTATCGTAATATATATATCCTCCCTGGTTTTATTTCCAACTTTCACTATATAACAACTTAATTCCTATACCTTTACAAATATATATATAGATAACTTTCACTTCACCTTTTTACAGTCTTCCTTTTCCTTGATTCACCATAATCTACACCTTTACATTCACCCTTTTTTTCATTCAATTCCATTCCTATACATACCAGCATCACCTCTA
>JAPQNM010000038.1:20673241-20675741 GCA_029783475.1 Metacarcinus magister
AAAGCCGCAACCAGACAGGGAATCTGACGTAAAAAAGTCCGACGTCAAACGAAGTGAAACGCAGAGACAGGCCGGAAATAACCTGGCAGAAAAACGCACAAAGTGTTCTCACCGCGCACTGAGGGAAGATGGTAACTCTAGGTGGAAAGATGATGTTTTTGAAGAAATAGACAAAATTATGCTCCATTCACCCTAATCTCACCAGAATATACACAGCAACTGAATCTTAAGCAGTAATCCAGTAAATTATGCAATGACATGCTTTTTGAAGATGATTTCCTATCCTAAAAATAGACAAGTTCACTAGTTTATTTTTTCTAATAGTTTAAGCTAAAAAATAATTCAGAATATTGGTCATGTTAAAGTGAATTGAATGTATTGTTACTTCGACTCTGCAGGACGAAAGGGAGATACAAATACACATCATGCTGGGTTTATAAGTGACAATACCATCACAATCAAATACTTAACGATGCTAATACGTGCTTGAAGTCTATGCAAATAAAGCACTATAGCTACAAGGAAACAATTACTACACAAGAAAAACTGACCGTCCCCTTAATAGTTTGCAAGAAATATGGATAACTACTTACTTAAATTACCCAAGATAACGGATAGAATAAGAAAATATAATACAAAAAAAGACCTATTTTCCGGCCTATGAATACGAGATGATTTTGTATGATCGTGTAAAAGGATCACCCGAAACAGCAAGAGTCAATTTCTTCTCAGTTCATTCCACAGCTGCAAGACGTTCAGACCCAGGACGCCACCCGACCCCAACCCGACCCAGGAGACACTCGATCACCCACCACCAACGAGACACTGAATCCCTTACGCCACACACCAAGTTAATCTAGTCCTGTCTACTAAGCCCCTGGATGATACCCTTCTTTTACCTTCTACATACCCGACCCAGTCACTTTTGCCTCATCATTCCCTACCCTCTCCTGCCTTCCATATCTCCTCTCAACTCCCCACTCCATCCCTCGCGTAAGATCACCTCTTACCCCATTTTTCCTGTCTTGCACCCAGTTTTGATAACCTCCCAAGTTACCCATAGCTCCCCAATGCCAAAATTAAATCTTGCATAATAAAACAAATTATAAAAAAAAACATATTGCTCTGGAACACATCTTTCTTCCTAAGTACCCCTTCCCTGTAGCATTCTTTTCCTATCACAAAACACTTCTATTACCCTCAAAATACATCTGACTATAGAAACAACACGGTCCCCTGTATATTCCTGCCCCAGAAACATTCCTCCCCCGGAACATTCATCCTAGACGACACTCACGCTCCAGCCCCACACCGCGAGCCCCAAATGATCCCCGGAGGCAGAGTTATTATCCCTGTAATGAATGATAAGTATCCATATTTGGTGGTCGGAGGAACTACTTGGATATGAATATTTATGTGTAAAGTGGTGTTGTTCGTCGCAGTGGATGGAGATAGAATGACCAAGGGTTACAGAGGAAATGTATGGGAGTAGGGGGAGGTTGTGAACAAAGAATGGGAACGGAAGAAAATGTGAATAAGGAAAACTGGGGGTTAGTATAGGCGAAAAGGACAAAGGAGAAAGATGAGGACAAGAGTATCAAAGAGATTTCAATAACATAAGTATGGTGATCTGAACGGTACCAAACCTTACCTAACAAAGCACTCTATAAGCTTGAAAAAAAAAGTACCACATGATAGACAGGGACGACGGTGTGAGGAGGTCCCAAGACGGCTAATAGAGATAGGTTGTGGAGGAGCATGCAACAACTTTTCCTGTGGCAGTGATACACACAAGGGCGTTTATTCCTTCACCAAGACGATTACAACTTAGACTCAACACTATTAAAACGTTAAGCAACATTTAACAACAGATTCAGTATAACGTTGGTTAATAGATACGCATTTTAGAACGAAAACAAACAACAGTTCATTATCATATTTCACACACACACACAACAAAAAAACCCAGTGTGCATAATCTAAACCCCATCTAACCCTCCACATTTTACACATGGGTATAGCAAAAAACCTATGTACATATGTAGTTTCCAGGACATAATGGAAACACACACACCCAACACCCACATAGTTTAGAATCCTGAAACCCTCTAGTCACTAAATACTCACTGGAAGGAGGTGAAAAAAGGACAAAACTCTCCTCAGCATTCAAGTAATATTTCCCAAACTGCCTCGTTGATCTCACGCCTGCCTCTCCCACGCCTTCACGCTGCCCGCAATGCATACACACACACACAAACCTCACCTCTGTAATTAACTCCACAGTGGAAAATCATTAAGCTCTACCCAAGACTTCGCATTGTTTAACCTTTTCTCTTAATCTGAAATAATCGCGCATTGCAGGTAAACTTGAGGTGTGAGTATGGTGTGAAGGAGGTAGAGGTGGAGATAGATGGAGGAGGGAGGGAGGGGGGAGGGGGAGAAAGGGGGTGGGGGGGTGGGGTGGATCTCCATGGGTGTTGGTTCGCGGATCAGAGAGACG
>JAPQNM010000038.1:20680741-20693241 GCA_029783475.1 Metacarcinus magister
CAGCGGATACCCTTCAAACAGGGAGCCGAAGACCGTGCTGACTGGATGTGTCCCCAGGTGAAGCGATGTGGCCCCGTCACCTTCGCCGCCGATGTGTACTCCCTCGGCCGCCTCATCACCAAGGCCGAGGACCTCCTGCAGGGACACCCTGCCGCTCACGTGCTGGACATGCTGGCCGACAAAGCACTCGCAGAGGACCCCACCCACCGCCCCGCTCTCACTGCCATCACCGCCATCCTCAGCGCCCATGCCCACGCAGCCCACGGCGATGGAATGGATCTTCAACTATTTTAGATTCCTCTTAAAGGAATATTACTTTACCTTCCTCTTAAAGGAATATTACTGTAGCTTTGCCTTAAAAGAATATAATTTTTGTTTAGCTTCCCCTTAAAAGAATATTATTTCATTTCGGTCTTGAGTAAAAACTGAAACAAAGGATGAAAATTTAGGAATTTAAATTTTAGCATTTATTTAATATTTAAGGTTCCTTCAAGGGGAAACAAAACTAATTATCTTCTTAAGGGAAACTTTAATAATTTTACTTAACACTACAAAGTGTAACTGGGAAAGTGTAAAGGGAAATCAATAATTTCCAATAAAAGAAATATAGTTTCGCCCTATTCAAGAAGGAATTGTTTAGTTTTCCATTCAAAAAACTTTATAAAACATAATTAATGTTTTTTTTTCTGAAAAAATTAAGTTTTTTGAAGCAAACATTTTTTTCTTCTTCTTCATGAGAGGAAACTAAGCCATTTTCTCCTTAAGGGGAAACTAAACTTGAAAAAAAAACTCAATATATTTTTTTTAAGGGGAAGCTGAATAATTTTGCTTCTAAAGGAAACTTTTTTTTTTTAGAGAAACAAAATTTTTATTTTTTTCATATGGGGAAATTATTTATCTCACTTATATATCCCAGTTATACTTTGTAGCGTTCAGTAAAATTATTAAAGTTTCCCTTGAAGGAACTTAAAATATGTGAGTTGATTATTGTATTACTCGTAGAATATTAAATATTAAATAAGTGTTGAAATTAAAATTCCTGAATTTTCATTCTCCTTTTGTTTCAATTTCTTTAAGATAAATAAAAAGGATAAATAAAAAGGATTTAAGCAAATCAGTGATTTCAATACCATTAGTCGTGTGTGTGTGTGTGTGTGTGTGTGTGTGTGTGTGTGTGTGTGTGTGTGTGTGTGTGTGTGTGTGTGTGTGTGTGGAAGAGCAGGTTGTGTACACGGCCGAAATTTCTGTGTAATTGCACGCTAATTGTCTTTTTGTGTGTGTGTCGATATGTTTTCAGTGCACATGTTTGCTCGTGTGCGTTCGTGTGGACGATGGTCGTGACTAGGGAACTTGCAGACCAATTTGCCGGCCTCACCCGATCAAGCCGTGGCGGCGATGGAACAAGAAAGCAGAAAGGGAGTGCGGGGGGGCGTGACGCTGGAGGAGGAGGAGGAGGAGGAGGAGGAGGAGGAGGAGGAGGAGGAGGAGGAGGAGGAGGAGGAGGAGGAGGAGGAGGAGGAGGAGGAGGAGGAGGAATAAGGGAAAAAACAAAGACAAAGAAAAGTGAGGTAGGCGTGATGGGAATACTAAGTGAAAAGAATACATGAAAGGCATCGACTAGAAAAAAAAATGAAAAAAATGTAAATATGCCTCGTTGGGAGAACTATGAGAGAGAGAGAGAGAGAGAGAGAGAGAGAGAGAGAGAGAGAGAGAGAGAGAGAGAGAGAGAGAGAGAGAGAGAGAGAGAGAGAGAGAGAGAGAGAGAGAGAGAGAGAGAGGAGAGAGAGAGAGAGAGAGAGAGAGAGAGAGAGAGAAAGAAAAAAAAAATTGGATAAGAAGGCAGGTGGGAAAAAATAAAGAAACGCACAGAGAATAATGTTGCAAGGAAGGATAAAAATACGACTGATGGAGGAGTGAGTGAGTTTAGGTGAGAGGGAGCAGGCAGTGAGCAGCTAGAGTGGGAGTGAGTGAGTGTCGGACGTGCGTGGGGTAAAGGAGGGAGGGAAGGGAGGAGGGAGGGAGGGAAAGGAAGGAGGGAAGGAAGGAGGCAGGAGGGATAAAGTAGCAGACAAGGATGGGCGTGGTGGCTCGTCTCTGTCTTCAATGATCCCTGTTCGTCGGAGAGGCAGACAATAATGAACAAAGAAGTGTTGCCTCTGGTGAGCAACAGTAATTCTGATGCATCAAGATAACCTTGTTTACCCGTCATTATCATCACTCCCTCCTCCTCCTCTTCCCCCGTCCTCCTCCTCCTCCATCTCCTCCTATTCCTCCTTCACTAGTTTATTAGCAAATCATTCAAGAAAGTTCAATTAACCCGTATGGCAACCTAGTCAACTTACGAGACATCAAACAAGCAGGAGACTATTGAACAAGTAATAGTTAAAGTACACATCGTAATTTGCAATCGCAGACCCTTACAAAGAACATCTTCCTCCTCTCCCTCACTTAGTATATAATAAAAATCAACTTGACGCCACAACAAACCACTCTCAAATTTATTAGTCTCGCATGATACTTCTGATTTTACCTCCAAGCCTCCCGTCACTCTGTAGGCTCATGAATAACTCAATAGCATAACATGACTCGTCTCTATCTCTCTCTCTCTTTTTCTCCACACACACACACACACACACACACACACACACACACACACACACACACACACACACACACGCACACACGCATATTATTCATTTTTTCTTCCCACTCCAGCCAGACAGCGTTACAATATGAACATTAGCGGCCCCTGTGAGAGTGAACGACTCCATTATAAGAAGACTAAAAAAACATGATCCGCGGGCGGCGATGATTCAGAGTCAAGCTTCGAAGCATACTATATACTCTCTACTTGACCACCACAGTACAATAGTGATACTCTGATGGTTACTATTATAGCCGTTAATGAAGGCCTAAAGCAGATGACGTAGATATTCGTAACTATACATATACACGTGTTGGTTTCTTATGCCAGTGTTAGTTCTGACTTTCCTCGCTCAATTTATATATATTTTTGTTCGTAAAGGCGCGGTTCAAGATTAGTTTGTCAAGTTTTACAATTGAATATTTCTCCAGCAACACATCAGTAATATTTAAACCTTTCTTTGCAGGATCGCCTTTCACTTGTATTGTTGCCGTCACACATATTAACTTCAGCTCTCCATTTCCTGCCATTTATGTATCTATAGTCTGTTCATACAAACCTGCACGTAGCAAACTGCATGAGTCTACGACAGTCTGTTAAATGAGAGCTATTAGGCTATCGTTACATGTTTACACGCGTTATTTTATATGATTTACTACGTTTTGCATTGCTTTCACAATTAAAGCGTTTCGTAGTTTTCCACAAATATTTAAATACAATATCAATCACAAAAATAAAGTCAATCGCAAGAAATAAGGGATTACAATGATTTCATGTCACTAAATGCTCCGCCAATGTTAAATAGATGACAACGTTGGAGGTGCATTTATGGACATTTATTCATTGTAATCCTATATTTTTTTGTAACACTCTTGAATTTTGTGATTGATTCTGCCTCTAGCTATTTTTGAGATATGACAAAATTCAGTCTTTGCGAAACCGATGTAAAAGTTAGTAGAAATAGTAGTAACAAGTGGCAGTAGCCTATTAGTGTTCAGTTTACAGACTTCGGTAGATTCATGCATTTTTCTGGGTTTAGGTTTGGATAAACAGACTTTAGTTAATATAAATAGACTGCCTCATTTTCAGACAAGGCTATAAATATAGTTGTGAAGAATTACTATTCCACAATAAACTTCCATTTCAATAGTCAACTCCCAATATCCATGTAAACTGATAAAAGAAAATACATGACACATGCAAGCTATTATGCACCATATGGTCGTTACTTCCATCCAATAACACGTAAATAAAACTAACTACATATGGATCCAAAGCTTAGCCAAACACAGCCGGGCGTGGAAAGAGCACCTATACTACATTTCATAAAAAAAAATGAAGAAAACAGTACAATAATGTTTATAGTAGGTGTGCTGCATATCACTGAACTTACTTGGTATTGAAGCACTATTCATTCCCATTCCCCAAATCATGAAGATCGTCACTGATCATGGTGAGGATGTTGAATTCCCGCATCATCTACTTCCACCGTCCTTCCTCATGGCTTAACGCTTGCAGAAACCATGGTCTTTCTTTGCTCTGAAAATTATGATCAGGTGCTTAAAACAATGTTGGTGTTCCTTCTAATAGTATAAAGATATTTGATTGTTAGTTTTAGTACAACTAACTAACAAATCAATCATCTAGCAAGTTTGGTTATGTTGGGTTTGAAATGTCTATTTAGAAGTTAAATAGTTCAATATTTTTCATGTAAGGAAAAATGTTGCCACACCTAACTTTAGTATATGTTGGTACAGAAAAAAATCAAATGTACTTGTCTACCACCCAATGGGGTGGAGGCCGGGGTGACCAGGGAGGTGGTAGGCCGGGGTGACCAATGGGGTGGTAGGCCGGGATGACCAGGAGGGTGGTAGGCCGGGGTAACCAGGGGGGTGGTAGGCCGGGGTGACCAGGAAGGTGGTAGGCCGGGGTGACTAACGGAATGGGGTGGTAGGCCGGGGTGACCAATAGAATGGGGTGGCAGGCCGGGGTGACCCGGGGGGGTGGTAGGCCGGAGTGACTGAAAGCTCGTAACTGTATCGACACATGTATCGACTTTTCGTCTTGCACCGTTCACGACACAAAGTCATGCTCTCAAATACGGGTGTCTATGGACGCTTTCACACGTCACGAACACCGTTGTCACCACGGCGCTCATTTGATGCCGGTCCGACGAAGCGCCGTGGACGGCGTGAAATATACATGGCACGCTATGGACGCGTTCAAACTTGTCGACCTTTCGCCGTCTCGACTCGATGGCGACGTCGAGTCCATTTGATTAAACTATACAGCCTAGCAAAAGGGGTCAAAATAATGCTCTACCTCTCCCACCAAGAAATTCAAATGATCAAAAGCCGAAGTGGAAACTCTTGCTGCTCGAAAATGATCCGAACAAGGGCAGTAACAGCAGGCAACACCATCACCACCGCCGCCACCACCACCACCACCAGCCAGCCGGTCACTTATCAATACTAAATCCTACTTGATAATGTAGACTAACTTTACCTCACTGCCGGTGGAGATGCACGGGACTTGGCTGGGCGTCTTCCGTATCAACACAGGCCTGGTAGCACTAACACGACAGGTGAATGATTCGGGTAATTATTTAGAGGAGGTGCCAGGCACTGACCTCTCACTTCTATCCACACGCGGTGACTGCTGCCTCTGCTTGGTGGTGACGTCACTTATGTCGTATTATTTCCCTGATTTATGGATTCATATGCTTTTTTCTCTATTTTTTTTCTGGTGTTCTTTTATTATATGTTTGTAGAACGTTCTTGTTCGTTGTTAAGTACTGTAAGAGGTAAGAAACAATATACGAGTGTTGTTTTAAAAGTCTCTCAGTGTTGGAACCACTTTGGAAAATCGAGGATGTTAGAAACCTTTAACATTTAAAACTCTCTAACTTCATGATATTTATTAAACGGCATATCTACTTTTAAGGAAACAGAGTCCCATCCTTGATACGAGTTCTCTAATAACTGTACAATCCAGTGAATGTAAAAAAAAAAAAGGTTTGAGGAATGTTCGACTGTAGCAGAAGTAGGGTTCAAACCTAAATTATGAAAACAAAAACTAGATTAGATTATGTTTGGCTAGCTGCAGGCCTTACCCATTAACGGAATACTAATTAGATATATTTAAGGAATCATCTATTAAGATAATCCGTATATAACTAATAACTATAAGGAGACTATACAAAGAAAAAACAAAGAGGAGAGAGAAATACTCGGCTTGCCATTCGCGTGTTTCAGGAATTATTCTATTGTATTTATTTATATATTTAATTGATGCATCACAAATATATCTTGTTGATAGCCACTAATGAATGGTGTTCAGTCTAGTTTTATTTTCTTGAAGATAAGAAGCTAATTCATAATGCATGTTTATATTAAGCAAAGCCTAGTATTGGTGCATCCATATTATTTCACTCATTATTTTCTCCATTTGCTGCATTTGCCGTTGTTATTGTTGCTTTAAGATTTCAATCAACTTGGTAGAATAGAGATAAAAGACAGAAAATAAGTTGTCGATTAAGGACACACACACATACTTAATAAGAACTAAATTATGTGATTAGTTATATGAAACTAAAATCTCACATATGCTCAAGAATCACAGATCAGACAGGAAATGTGAGAGACAATTCTTGTTTGCTGAGTAGTAGTAGTAGTAGTAGTAGTAGTAGTAGTAGTAGTAATTCCTCAAACACAGAAGATATAGCCACCAAATCCTACAGGAACTTCGATTATTATTTTCATTCCTTGCAAGTAGCCTAGGTACTATCCATTCCCGCTACACAACGAGGCTTCACGGTATTTAAAACTCACCTCGATGCAGAACAGGATCAATATTACATGCACAATATACTGACTCAATATTATACTGCAATATGCGTTCCCCTTAGATATCTCCAAACGATTTCTCAATATTATCAGTGTAGTGATTATTCTCAGGAAGATATCATGGCTGGCACTTGCATTACTTACATTGGAATTGCAATATCCTGCTGTATTAAAGAAAAGAAAAGACTCAAATAGATGAAAGAAAAGGGCAAGAATTTATTAAAGGATCAAAGACTCAGTGAACTAGAAGATTTTTGAAGTTATAATCGAATAGACGGTGCAACATTTAAGTGTGGATGGTGATGACGATGATAATGATGATGATAATGATGAGGATAATGATAATGATTCATTTATCACTTGCCACTGTCCAGGTTATATTTGCAAGTATCATTCATTCATTGGTCACCTTATGTGGCAGACCTGTTGAGGATGGTGCTCCACAGAAGGCAATACAGATTATTGCACAGCATTACTTTCACTACCTAATTAATATATTCGTATTGCACGATTAGATATCAAATTCTCTTTTTGTCTTCAATATATTACGAGAGAGAGAGAGAGAGAGAGAGAGAGAGAGAGAGAGAGAGAGAGAGAGAGAGAGAGAGAGAGAGAGAGAGAGAGAGAGAGAGAGAGAGGGAGAGAGTAGTGGAGAGAGAAGATAGAAAAAAACTTGAGAGGAGTATTGTAGACCGTTTTGGGCGTGGTCAGATATGCTCACGAGTGTAAAATGACGCGTTGTGCTCTGCTGCGGGAGTGAGGCGAGGCAACACACCGTGGAGGGAGGCAGAGCTGCAGGCAAGATTAATTCAGTGGCTGACACAGGGTTTTGGCGGGGCGTGGAGAAAGGAAAGGGCAGGGTGTCAATTACAGCCATGATGATAGGGTGATAAAAGGGTGCATGACAATTATGGAAAATGAAAGTGAGAAAAAGTTTTAAGAAATATTTTGGCATGAAAATTATCTTACAGGAAAAAGGTTTTAGTCCGTGGTTATCGCCGAATCCTTCCTGACAGCTCAAAATGTGTTACCTACTGTGGCGCAGCAGCAAAAAAAAAAGGGGGAAAGAAATATAAAGAAAGGAAAAGAAATAGTAAATAGAAAATACACATGAAATGGTCACAGGAATTTTTCTTTTCTTCTCACCCATTGAAAAGGAGGATTTTAAAAAGGGTGGAGGAATTTCGCTCCCAAACGTCTTTTTAAAGTTCAGAGAGTAACCTAAGCTGGCATCTGTGAGCGGCCTGACCCGTCCGTTGTGCACACGTCAGCGGACAGAAGCGGATCAGGTGCTGCAACTCGAGCCTCGTTCCCGCCACCTGATCCACTCTTCAAGGGGTTCGAGTTAGTTGTGGGGGATTATCAAGCCTTTGTGAAACGGATATTGTCATTATTATGATGAGGACAGCGAGGGGCATCTCAAGGCATGACATGACGCTTCTATTACATCACCTTTACTAACACCAAACAATTCAAGTAAGAAAAGAAAAAACGATATAAAAGATAACTGATAGATAGGATAGATGTTAATATATAGAGAGCAATGCCCCTTTGCAGTGTATGTTGAAGCGATGTTGCAGCGGATGCGTAATGATGTCCAAGGTTGAGGTGAGACCACTATCTTGCCGAGTAACGAGGGGCCAGGTGAAGCCACTGTTGCCAGAGAGGAGTGGTTTACCCTCGCCTCACGTCACCTCCTGCCAGTTCCCTCCGGCTATTCTGCTGCCCGCCACCCTTCACCCCGCTCTCCCTCCCTCCCTTCTCCTTTCCTCCGCCGGCCACCCCACCCCACCCCTCCAACGCCTGCCGCCCACAATTCGCCACACGCCATCCGCCCACTTTCCCTGCCTTACCCCTCTAACCTCACCGGTGCTTCTTGCTCCCCTCTTCCCCCTACCATTACACCCTTAACACCAGCCTGTTTTCCTTTCCCCTGTAACATACCCCGATCCACGCAATGCCTTGTGCCCATAGTGGAGTTGACAGGGCTGGGCAAATGGGGAACAGATGGGTCCTGGGAAGTGGCAACTCCTATCTGACTCCCTCTCCCTCACCGGAAGCTGGTGGTTGGAGGACCTTGAGAGCGGCTCGCTAAACTGTCACTCCCCAGCGCGGCAGAGCTCCCAATTCTCACGCCGACTCTTGCGTTCAGTTCACGGTCCACGTCTGTCCACGTTATTCCTGCAGAGGTCAAATGCTGTGCAGTAAATAGAAAATGTGTATTGTCAATCAATGTGTCTCTTTTGATTGAGGTCACACAGGTAAGAAGGTATTTTGGAAGGTGAGTTGAGAGGGCAGCGAGGCCAGGGAAGCGAGGGAGGGCGGGAGGGAAGGAGGGAGGTAGGGAGGGAGGGAGGCAGGGATATAGGGAGGTAGGGAGCCCTAGGGAGTCACGCTACGCTGCTCCGCCCTCCAATTACGTAGGGACAACCTGGACGGTACCTGCCACAGCTACATGCGACAGGTACCGTACTGTCTCCTATCTTCCAGGTGCGCTCAGAGACAGACGAGGCGTGGGTCCTGAAATTACTGAGGAGAGCGTTGTTGTTACCTGGTGAAAATCAAGGTATTCCCCAAACACACACGCTTGAGTATATACAGACAGACCACGTCGAACCCTGACCACATACGGATGTCCCTCTAGAGTTAATCCCACAGTTATCATATAAAGTAAATCATGCGAGAATTTTGATATGAACGTACGCACCACAATCACCACCACCATCACCACCACTCTCAAGGACACGCTATAGAAGTTGAGTAATGGGAATATATATAAAAAAAAATATATATATATAGAAAACAGCTTTATCAACTGTGTAATGCTGTGAACGGTGAAGGTGAACGGTGGTGAAGCGTAATGCGTATTCAAGTGAGCTCCCCACAGCACTCCTTTTGTCGCTAGGGAGAATCACACGCACGAACACTTTTACCTTGTTACGTAGTGCAAGATGCAGCAACACAAAACTTACTACCACCCACCCCCTTCCACCCTCCACCCTCCACCCTCCACCCGGTGCTTACTTACTGCCCTCCACTTCCACCTTCACCCATCCACCCACCCATCCACACGCCCACCCACCCAACGCGTGTTTTTGTTAGGACGGATTTACTAGTCTTACTCAGCGGAAGTCTTCAACGCCACCTGTCGCCTCCAAACCTGAACCACATCGAATAGGAAACACACACACACACACACACACACACACACACACACACACACACACACACACACACACACACACACACACACACACACACACACACACACACACACACACACTTTTTGCTCGTCACACCCACGCTGCTATTACCTCATCGTCAGTTTAATTTGGGTGTATGATGTATACTTTTACTTGGAAGATTCGCTTAATTGGTGTGTGTGTGTATGTGTGTGTGTGTGTGTGTGTGTGTGTGTGTGTGTGTGTGTGTGTGTGTGTGTGTGTGTGTGTGTGTGTGTGTGTGTATGTGTGTGTTTGTATACGTGTGTGCATGTATGCTTGTGTTTGTGTGTGTGTTTGTATGTATTTGTGTGTATGTGTTTATATGTATTTATGTGTGTATGTATGTATGTATGTATGTATGTATGCGTGTATGTATGTGTGTGTATGTATTTGTGTTTATGTACGTGTATGTGTGTGTTACTCGTAGTGCATGGGATGGGGTGTAAGGGGTTGAGGGAGTAAGGAAACAGACGTGGCACCTGAAGCATCTCGTCATTACACCAGGAACGACTTCTCAGAAATGTGTATGCAAGTTATTTATTTTTCTTCCACCATTACGCCATCACTTCCCATACTCATCCCAACTCCACCTGCTCTCCTGCTCTTAAAGGAAAAAAGGACACCTGCCTGGAAGTAACATAGAGCCACAATCTTGCATGAGGAGTTAAAACTAATTCTACTATTTTTATTCTGTCATTAACTTAACTTAAAAGCGGATTTGAACTCAATTTCACTCAAAATTATAGTATAAAAGAAGATAAGTAACTCCAAGGATGATTATTGTGGGAGACAGAGATGAATGTGTAAGTAAAGCAAAAAGTAAGAAGTCAGGAGGTGTTTACTACCACCAAAACCAGTCGGCTTCTGGCGCCACTCCTGTCGGTGCGGCTCTGATGAGGAGGCCCTATTGAGGTGCTCCCGCGGGCGTTACTCCGGAAATGCCCGTGGTGCAACAGTCCTTCCTACACCAGCTTCCCCGCCTCCCTCTTTACGCGACCTTCCTCCTCTTGCTTGTCCTCCTCCTACTCCTCAATCGTCTTCTTGTCACTTCTTTAATTCCATTCTCCTCATTTACGTATGTGTTGACAGTGTGACCAGGAGAGCAAAGAGTAAGTGTTCATTGAGGCTTCCTTGTTGACTCCTGAAGGAAGTCTAACCACATCAACAACTAGTCGCATCCCTTTCTTCCTTTTAGCTAGGACTCGTACATTTACACAGTCGCACGTATCTCCGTCCCATGTGTGTTCCTCTTAACTTCCTCCTGAAGGTCACTAGGGGTTAGAGGAGGAGTGAGGCGGAGCAGCAGTAGTTAGCCACTCGCTGGTAATGTCTTCCCTCGCTGCGGTTATTTATCCGTCTGCCCTCTGGTTTCCTAGGGCGGCTATTGCCATCCCCGGCGGCGCGTGTGGCGGCCTCAGGCGAGTCTTGTGGTTAGGGGGACGTGTGGCAGGAGCGAGCGGAAGTAGACGAGGGGGAAGGGGGAGAGATAATGATCCCTGAGCACAGGTGGCGTCTTCAGTAGTGTCAGGAAAGGAAGGGGGAAGGGACAGGAGAAAGAAGGAGGGAAGGAAGATAGGGGACACGACGAGGAAAGATGATACTGTGAGTCCTCTTCCTGTAAGCTTTCCTTCCCTGTCGTCGAGGTAGCATGAGGTGGAGCAGCGGGAAGACCTAGCACGGGAATGAAAAGAGAGAGAGAGAGAGAGAGAGAGAGAGAGAGAGAGAGAGAGAGAGAGAGAGAGAGAGAGAGAGAGAGAGAGAGAGAGAGAGAGAGAGAGAGAGAGAGAGAGAGAGAGAGAATAAAAAACGAAAACCTTTCCTCACAGACCGGAACATCTTAATCGAGAGTTACACAAGACTAATCAAGAGGCTAAAGAAAATGTGATGATCCTTCAACCGAGATCTGAAGGCGTTATTAACCATCCTATGATTACCGCTGATTCCTTCCTTTCTTCCTTCCTAACTCACTCACGTACTGCATCTAAATTTAAGGGAGTGAGGGAGGGACCAACAACATTTCCACGCACAACATAACACAAACGAAGCAATGGATAAAAATAATAATGGTAGTAGTAGGAGTACAAGAGTCGAACAGAAGAAAGAAAAAAATAAAAGTAGGGGAAGAGAAGAAAAAGAGGTGAAACGAAGGGAATGAGACACAGGTAAGGGTCAAGGTGGACGGGGTGATGAGGAGAAGACTGTGGCGAAAGGTTGTCAGACGGGGTAAAACCATGAGGGAGGGGTGAGAAAGGGGTGAACAGGGGTAATAGAGGGGTGAGCAAGGAAGGCCGAGCAACAGTAAAGAAGAAGAGGAGGAGGAGGAAGAGGAGGAGGAGGAAAAGGAGGTGGAGGTAGGTCTGGCTACACAACAGGAACTCTTTCTGGATAATTACCCTAAGTGAAGCCAGGAGGTGAAGCCCCGAGGCGTAGAGTTGCCTCAGGAAAGGAGATCGAGGGAGGGACAGGGAGAGGGAAGGAGGGAGGTAAGAAAGGAGGAAGGGAAGAAGAACCAGACTGGGAGGAGGAGGAGGAAGGGAGGAAATATCAAGGAAGCGGAAGAAAAGGGAAATTATAGATATAAAACAAACCACATGACAATAAATCAGAAATTGCCTTTGACGTAGAAAAGAAAAAAAAAATGTATGATTTGAAAATACAATCAAGGTATGAATAATAAAAAAAAATAACAAGATGAAACAAAATACAAGAGAAGGAACTATAAGGAAGTAAGAAAAGGCTTCATTTATCGGTGCTTCGACACAAACTAATCATAATCATTAGGGTGAT
>JAPQNM010000038.1:20699924-20712424 GCA_029783475.1 Metacarcinus magister
GGCGTGCGGTGCTTTGAATGGTTATGCATTATGGACGCAATGACTACGCATTTCCAGGTGTCCAAAGTTCCATTTCAGGTAAGGCTAGCGAGGCTAATGGGGCGGCGGTGGGTGTCAGCGTGACTTCAGGCGACAGAACGGGTGTAGGGCGTGTACAGGGTAAGGTGGGTGGGGGAAGGTGGTAGTATGAGGGGAGTGGTGAGGAGGTGAGTGTGAGGGGGTGAGCGTGTGGGGGTGGGCGTGAGGGGGTGGGCGTGAGGGTCTCTCCCGTGCACGCCCAAGTCTGTCCACCATCCTGTGAATGGCATGTGCACTGCCGTTAAATTAGAGCAGTGAAAAACTCTACTTCCTACAACCGGTGTGTGTGTGTGTGTGTGTGTGTGTGGGTGTGGGTGGGTGTGTGTGTGGTGTGTGTGTGTGTGTGTGTGTGTGAGTGTGTGTGTGTGTGTGTGTGTGTGTGTGTGTGTGTGTGTGTGTGTGCGTGTGTGCGTGTGCGTGTATATGTTTATGTGTGTGTTTGTATAAGGGTATATATGTGTGTGTGTGTGTGTGTATTTGTATGTGTTTGTGTACGTGTATATTATATGTTAGTGTGTTTGCGTGTGAGTGCGTGAATACATGCATTCGTACCTACACACACACAAATGACATCCTCCATTATAGGTGATGGCTCCATTACTGCCTGACGGAGAGGGTGTGTAGTCACGTATACATGAGTGGAGGCTTAGGATTGCACGTGTGGCGAGCAGGCTTGGCGGGGCTGGGGGTGAAGGTGACAGATAGGAGGGCGGCGCCAATCCAAGCCACTGCCGGAAGCATGAGTGTTGGCGGAGTGGTGATGGTGAGGGTGGTGATAGTGATGTAGAGATGTTATGGTATGATGGTTGTAATGGTGGTGGTGTAGTAGTGGTGATGTGGTATGGTGGTGATGGTATTGAAGGTGAAGGTGTATGTACTGCAGCTGTGGTGGTGATGACGATGGTGTTGATTATAGTCGTACGGTTTGTGTTGTGTTAATGGTGGTGGTGGTGGTGGTGGTGGTGATGCAAGGAGAATGTGTGCAAATTACTGACTGATAGAGTGACTGGGTGAATTTCAGAGTGTACTGAGAGGATGAAATTGCTTGGTATATAAAAAGAAAAAAGTTTACATATTTCCATGAACATAATACTAAATTTTTACCGTCTGTTTACATGTGCGTGTGCTTGTGTGTGTGTATGTGTGTGGAGAGACAGAGAGAGAGAGAGAGAGAGAGAGAGAGAGAGAGAGAGAGAGAGAGAGAGAGAGAGAGAGAGAGAGAGAGAGAGAGAGAGAGAGAGAGAGACAGAGAGAGAGAGAAAGGAAATAAAAAGAGAGAGGTGGAGAGATAGGAGGAAACACAAGCATGAAAATATCGTATGAATTTCCATTATAACTAGAAAAAAAGAAAAAAAAAACATTTTATAACTAGTTTAATGTTGCATGCTAAGGTGTTTCTTGCTTGTCGTCACTCCTGCCTGGTCCTCCTGGAAGGGATGGAAGGATTGCAGCCCGGATCACCTAATTGCTTCTCGTTACCTTGTGATGGATGATAGACGCTGTTGATTAGTTAGTGTTGCTATTCGTGGTTGGTTAGCTGATTCTTGACTTAAATAAACATGAGCACCAGTTCGACTCTGCTCTGACGTAAAACCTTTGCTCATTTGTTTTATGATCTTCGTTTATCATTCTTCTATTATTTCTTTCTCGCTCTTTGATATTGATGTTTTATTTATATTCAATCACAAAAAGGTTTACGTTTGATAAGGAGGAGACGAAAAAAGCGAGGAAAAAATTGAGAAAGCGAAGACGAGAAAATTATTATAGTCAATAGTATATTTCTCTATAATTAGTTGGTCACTTTCAAAAGCACTGTTGCTTTATCTGATCTATGTAAAGGTAACTAGTTTGAGAAGTACGACCACCGATAAGAAGTTAGTCTTATATTTACCGATAGATAATTAATAGGTAAGCAGAAATCAAATCACAAATGTTGCTATAAACCAGAATGTGATAAAAAAAAACTTGATCGATTTATGTGATGAATTTACCAAGCATAAAAGGTGGTAATAAGTGTAAAGGAGCTGCTTAGTACTACCCAGCTTGCCTTTTGCAGTCTTCATGTGCCCTTTATTATTCTAGGGTCTTACCACCACCGTCACCACCTTGTGTCTTGTATCCTTCTCGCCCATCAATCAAAGGAGCTACCAATGTCACTTCAAACTAGTGATTGGTCAAGCTGTACAGGTGGCATATATGGTTTTGTGAAGGCAATCTGACTGTTAAGCTGACAGACAGACAGACAGACAGACAGACACTAAAATAAAATACAAAAACACTGAAACGTAAAAAGCGACCAATAACTTGTTCATTGAAGGTCTTTTTAACCACAAAGAAAAAGTTATCAGGTCTGAAAAAATATAAAAGAAGTAATAATATTGTGAAACAAAATCGATAAATGCTGATCCGCAAAGATAGGAATGAGTGTAAATAATGGAATTGAGTCCAATCTCTTTTGATATAAATGCATATAGAAAAGACGAAGATAAAACAGGAAATATGGCCGTAGATGTGACTGTCTCTTGAGACTGCTGATCAAAATTAGACCATTCAGTTTAAGAAGCTACTTGACATTGCTTCTCAACTATCAAACATTAAATCTAAGTGTAGTAAAAAAAAAAGATGAAGGTCAACTCCTTAAATTTGTAAAATAAACCCAATATTTACCTGAAAGTATAGAATATGTTTAGTTTTTTGTGTTTTCTGTATATTATAAAAAGTCATCTCATAAGCAGGAAGCATAAGATGAACCACTGTCGTAATTCTTGGGTACTAACTGTAAAGGCCAGTTGTTAGTTACCAGTTAATTGCCAAAGTTGGTGTGCGAGGCCAGAATGAGGCCCAGAATGCAGCTGGATTGTCTATTTTGTTTTTAGAATGTGGTGCTCTAAAGGCAATTGATCTTGTGTGTAAAATGTGTGTTAGTTAAATATGCGTGTGTTTTTGTGTGTAGGGGGAAAAAAAAAGAGTTGAAAAGAGAGAGAGAGAGAGAGAGAGAGAGAGAGAGAGAGAGAGAGAGAGAGAGAGAGAGAGAGAGAGAGAGAGAGAGAGAGAGAGAGAGAGAGAGAGAGAGAGAGAGAGAATATTCAGGGAACATCATGCTATAATCATATTTGCATTGATATTAGACACATTTGCAATTTTCACGCATCGTTCAAGGAGAATCATACAGCACCGTCATTTTATTGCAAGCCAGAGACATAAGATTTAAAGATAGTGATGTATAAACCCTTAAAATGCATAACTCTCCCTTAAGAAGATGTATAAAACTCACAGTAATGCAAACCTACTTTTAAATCTCCACCTATATTAAGTACATTCATTCTCTGTCAAACCCCATAACTATTCATCCCATCACTGCCACGTAGCATCATAAATTCATATTCTGAGCCACAAAAGACCAGGTATATACATACATACATACATACATACATACACACACACAGGTAAATGTAGTATGTGGTCACTTTGCCGCTCGGGTAATCCTATACACTTAGCGTTTTTGTAATTAATAATGATGGCGTTTACTATCTTTTTTTCTGTAGTAATTCCTAAAATCTAATCGTCTAACATTCGTCAAGGTTGTAATGTGTTCGAGCACCTGCGGCAAGTGATAAGGGTTGAAATGATGCTATAAAAGGTGCGAAGTTGCCTTTGAAATGTTGATTCAATAGAGATGAGGTTGCAAGAAAATGAGGAGGGACTTCCCGGGAGAAAAGTATGAAAGCACGTTGGGAAGGAGGATAGCGAGTCCTTCCGTGGTGCAGGATATGCTTACTGAGGAGGAAGAGGACGTGCAGGAGGAGGGGAAGGAAGAGGAGTGAAATGAAGAGGATATGCAGAAATGTCGTGTTAGAGGAAACAAATAATTGAGTAAGAAAACGAAAATTTGTAAACAGGAAAGAAAATTCGGTTTTTGTTATCTCAAGAAAACCTGTTATGCATTAATCAGTATGTTAGTTTAGATAACAAGCGAGCAGGCTTCTTATTTAGATTGTATTGCAGCTTTATTTTCAGATCCCTGACTGACTTACGTTATATTGCAATGAAAACGAATGTGAAGAATATAATTGGATTCTTCATATTCATTTTCCATTCTTATGATAATGTCCATTCCTATCTTCATCCCATTTTCGTTTCATCCTTTCATATTATAAATTCTTTTCACATCTGTGCAAGCATTCCTATTCCTGCAACTAAGGTTCCTCTTTTTTTTTTTAACCCATCCATCCTCCTGACCACCTTTTCCACCCGTTCGCCTTGCCTTACTCTTCCTTTTCTTTTTTGCTTTCTTCCTCAATTCCACTCGCCCAATAAGCCCACCGCTGCCCATGACTCACTCCCTTGTATGCACTGGCCACGCACACCACCAAAAAGTGTGCCGCTGCTGGCCCCTCTTTCCCCGCTTCGTCCAGCAGGCAAATTGGGGTTATTACAAGACCAGAAATGCCACCATGTCGGAAACTGTTACTGGTGCTGCCGCGGGCGACCCTCTGCATCGCCCTCCCATCTGCATATAATTAAGTTTTTCACGGGCACGGGAAAGGGCGTGGTGAGAGAGGGAGAGTGGTGCGTGGGTTGGCAACGAGAAGGAAGAGAGCAGGACGTGGGAAGTGGGTGAGGTAGTGGAAAAAGGTAGGTGATGGGAGTGACAGTATGAGAACAATGTTGGTGAAAAGAGGTTCACGGTTGCTGAGATGAGAGAAAGTGCTAATTTTTAAAGGGTTAGGGAATTGCGGTGGAGAAAGCTGAGGAAAGGAACATTAGCTGTGAGGAAAAGGAACACTGATGTTGGAAATGAAAAGAGTTGGGTTTGGGGAGGGAGAGAGAACACGTGGCTTCTATAGTTAGGTCTCAATTAAGGACAGGAACAGTGACCTTGGCTGAGTCACTGTGAGTCCTAAATCAGCGTCACTCATACACTTTTTAGAACACTGATCACCCACCCTACGAGGCCCCGCCCCCTTTGTGTTTGCTGAAGTGCTAATACAGAGCGGTCTTAGAACGGATTAGTTATGGTCACCTTTTGATTTACCGATTGTAGTATTTATTTTCGTTGCTTACTTTGCCCGTTTTATATTTAGTTCGTATGTGAATCTATTTTTTTCGTAGTTAAAATTCCAAACAATACTTTCCTTTATCAACTTTTTTTTTTTTACTAAGGAAGTGTTAGTATTTCATTGAATTGCTCCGTGATTTGCAAAACTATCGACCTTTTATTTACTTCATCTCCCTCTATACAGTTTAATTCCTTATCTCGCTCTCCTGTTTCATCTATATTTTCCTCTCCATTAATACAGCTTATACCCTTTTCATTCCCCTTTTTCCTTCAACATCCTATTCCTACATCCTAAAATAAAAGATAATAAAAGAAAAATCAGCAGAAACTCGTGCCAAAAAGGTTAAGCAAATTTAATGCCTCATCCGCCTCCCTCCTCCCTCCCTCACTTTCCCCTCTCCTTTTATCACAATCATCTCCTGACCCTTAGCGCACCCTTCTCTCACTCCTCCCTCGCCCCCCCTCGTCCCTCAAGCCACAAACTCGCTTTTTCACCCCGTCTGACCACAAAAAGAAAAGCTGAAGTGATACGGAACTTGATCGTAACTTGGCTGGGGCAGGAAGGAAGGAAGAACATGGATAGAAAAGTAGGAAATATAGAAAAAAGAATATGTAATGTAAGGAAGAGTGGATGGAAGGAAGGAATTGGAAAGAATGAGATGGGAAAATTATGTGAGTAGGAGAATTGAAGAAGAGAGAGAACAAACAACAAATTACAAACAGCACACTGCAAACAATGTGTAATGAGAGAGTAGAAGATAAATAAATCATATGTAAATATACCGATAATTATGTGATATAAAGGAAAATAGTTGAGTGGAAGGGGAAAAAAAACAAGTGTAGAAAAAGCACTAATAATAATAATAATAATAAGCAAAATAACACGAAGCCTTTTGAAATATTGTAGTAATCTTTAGAAAACTTTCCAAATATTTTTCATTCCACAATTGAAGATAATATCAAATTTTTTCTTACTCTTTTTTTCACTATGTTACCAAAATTAATACGTCAACATACACATACATATATATCGATCTCTTCACCCAACAAGCAAACATAACCAGACCAATTTCACTACACTTCTGAATAGGCATATTACTCCGCGTTGCCGCCTTCCTCTCACAAAGAAAATGGGGTTACGGCTAGATAAGTACGGCTGCGTGTCAAGCTCCCATAGGACACGCGCCACTCAACACACAGAGGAAGGTCTCCAAAATGTATCTATATTCAATGTAGGTTAATACACGTACTGATAGATGTGTATGTCGATTGTTGCACATTTGTATCGAGTATATGGTTGGCTGTATGTGTGTATGTGTGTGTGTGTGTGTGGTGTGTGTGTGTGTGTGTGTGTGTGTGTGTGGTGTGTGTGTGTTGTGTGTGTGTGTTCCAAGGCCACAAAAGGACATCATGTATGGGCGTTTTTCTTTTGTGTGTATGTGTGTGCATGTATATGTGTGTGTGTGTCAGAGAGAGAGAGAGAGAGAGAGAGAGAGAGAGAGAGAGAGAGAGAGAGAGAGAGAGAGAGAGAGAGAGAGAGAGAGAGAGAGAGAGAGAGAGGAGAGAGAGAGAGAGAGAGAGAGAGAGAGAGAGAGAGAGAGAGAGAGAGAGAGATTAACAGATGGAAAGATTGATAAATAGATAGATAGATAGATAGATGTAGAGAAAAAAATTGACCTGCCCGTCTGCCGACATATCTTTCTCTTTGTTTTCTCTCTCTTTCTCTCTCCCTCACTCTCTCTAAAACACACACACACACACACACACACACACACACACACACACACACACACACACACACACACACACACACACACACACACACACACACACACACACACACACACACACACACACTTGGTATATACAGTAAATGATTCCCATATTGACTGAGCATTTTTTGTGTGTGTATATTCGATGCATTTTTTCCATCATGTCATATAAACATGTTCTGGCAAACTACGAAAATATCCTTGTACTTAATACCTATAAGTGTCAGAAGTGTTAAGGATTATTTATAAGGTTTATGAAGGCACTAGATGGTATGTAAATTATTTCCATATTTACTAGGGGAACATATTTTTTTGTACTTAAACGTATTTTCTATAACCTTTCCAATCCCCAATTTAGGATTAAAAGTCTCGTTTTGCATGAGCACGAGACAGCCAACAAGCTCCTCAAGACGTAGGGAAATCTACACAAACTTCCATACATTAAACATTTGGCTCAAGAACGTATATCTTTTCTTTTTTTTTCATCTCAGCAATACTTAATTTACATATTCTCTAGTGCCTTCGAACACCCTATAGATCAACACCCTTGACTCCTTTCAACTCCCCTGACAGACACTTAAAGGTATTGAGAACAAGGCTGTTTTCGTAATCTGGTGAAACACGTTTATATGAAATGGGGGGAATATTGCACCTAATAAAAAAATAAATAAATAAAAAATAAAAAAAAAAAAATGTCCATATGGGAATCATTTACATACCATCTAATGCCTTCAGACACCACAACACCGACACCTGACACGTATAGTACAGGTATTAGGTAGAGATGCTAAATTATTCCTGAAAGCAGACGCGGTGTTAAAGATAAAAAGGAACCCACTTACTTCCTTATACTCCCGGGCAAGATAAAAAAAAAAAGTAAAGGAGAAGGAAGAGGAAGGGAGGGAGGGAGGGAGGGAGGGAGGGAGGGAGTATTGGGGTGGAAAAAGCAAGTTACCTCACCTGCCCCTTGACATATGCATGTTGGCTCCTCCCTTTTACGCTGACTCCTGGTGGTGGTGGTGGTGGTGGTGGTGGTGGTGGTGGTGGTGGTGTAAGTCTCCTCCCGCAACCACGAAGGAAGAATTGAAGTGGCAGTCTTGAGTCCCTTGCTTGCCTTTATAAACAGCCTCTGAGTGTGATATTATTATTCATCTGTCACCTTGTTTGTCTGTTGTTGTCTCTCGTTGTCTGTTTGGTAGTTTGTCTGTGTCTGTCTATTGTTTGTGTGCGTATGTCTTTTTTTTTCTTCTATTTTTTCTCTCTCCATGTGTGTGTGTGTGTGTGTGTGTGTGTGTGTGTGTGTGTGTGTGTGTGTGTGTGTGTGTGTGTGTGTGTGTGTGTGTGTGTGTGTGTGTGTGTGTGTGTGTGTGTGTGTTGTGTGTGTGTGTGTGTGTGTTGTGTGTGTGTGTGTGTGTGTGTGTGTGTGTGTGTGTGTGTGTGTGTGTGTGTGTGTGTGTGTGTGTGTGTGTGTGTGTGTGTGTGTGTGTGTGTGTGTGTTTGTAACGTCAGGCTGACTAAACACTCCCCATTTCCACACGTTTTAAAGGTTTCCCAGACACCTCGAAAGACAAACGCGCCTGGTATATGCGATCCCTTTTTTCACAGACCGAAATTAGGACTTTGCACACGTTTCTTTTCCCTTCTGGAACTACTGGAGCAACGCCGGTCAAACACACACACGCCTTCTGCAGAAATGTTAAGGTTAAGGTTCCGTCCGTCCCCGTCCCCGTCCACGCCAGGAACACAAGTTAGGTTAAATATTTAGGACGGAATCTTTATGGTCGTCTGAATATATTTTTGTTTTCTGGTTCTTGCCTTCTGTAGATACTTCCTTGTTTTTTTTTCTATGGTCATGGTGGTTTTGCCTTATTTTTCATACTCTCTCCTTCCTTTTTTTTTCTCTCTCTCTAAAGCCGACGAATACTGAGATGCTATATAAGGTGGGGAGCAAAAATGCATCACTAGATTTGAAAGATGTTTTAAGGGCTATAAGACCCACAAGAAAACCGTGAAAGAGAAAAAAGAAGAAAAAGGAAGATAGTATTAAGGAAACCGAAAGAAAGAGTGAGAGAAACAGAAGGTCATGAGGGTGAGAGAAGCCACGAGAACCCGACAGTAGAAATGGACCTCAGGAACTGGCCACACCAACCTCCGTCTCCACCCAAAACAGTCATTTTACCATGATCTCATTTGAATGTTAATATGGAAGGTTCCAATTTGCATATCATCTTGATTTATGTTTCTTACATGAGTGGATGTCTAGGTATTGAGGATGTGCGTGATTAGGCGGGAAGGACACTGGAAAGGAGGGGCGTAGGAGGGTTGTGTTGAGGATGGTGATGGTAGGGAGGTAGGCAGGCAGCGGCTTAGCATTGTGAGGAGCGGCGTATCAAGGATCTGGTTCGGCGACATAATGTGATGATATGTAGTATTATGCTGTCACTGGGGGAGCATTGTTCTCTCTCTCTCTCTCTCTCTCTCTCTCTCTCTCTCTCTCTCTCTCTCTCTCTCTCTCTCTCTCTCTCTCTCTCTCTCTCTCTCTCTCTCTCTCTCTCTCTCTCTCTCTCTCTCGTGTGTGCAAAAATGTCTTAACTAATTGCTTGAGTAGGTTTATGTATCCATCTCTATGCGTACTTCCTGTCCTCGGGTCCGTCCGTTAGTAGCGGTGCAAGGTGAGGAGGAGAGGTGCTGCTGATACTCCACTTTTTCCATTTTCTGCTCCAATAACTCGGCGATCTACGCTTCATACTATTAATGGTGCTGACATGCAAAACCCGGAAGGTCTGTCGTGTTTTTATAAAGTTCTTTGACTCCTGCATTACTGACGAAGGCTGAACCGAGGCTCGTTTAAATTAGGTTTGTCTGGATAGATTTAGGTCCTAATTATGTGGTGGATCATGAAGGGCAAAGACAGCGAGGGAGGAAAGGAGGAAGGAGGGAGCGAGGAAGGCAAGGAGGAGGGAGATAGGCAAGGAGGGAGGGAGGGAGGGAGGGATAGAGGACACTATTTGCCAAAGTTTGCCTTCAGGGACGTGGATGGAATTCGATACTAAAGTTGGGCTGGAATGGGGGAGATTACATCCTGTCTCCCACGGTAATGGTAAGCTTTGAAACATGAGGAAGTAAAACATGATGAGGATGATTGTAGCAGGTTAGTGACAGCGAAATTGAAAAATACTCATACGTGAAATTACAGTAGTTGACTTTTGAAATATATGGAACAGAACACAACACAAGACTGATAATTGTAACGACCAAGAATACAAATTAGGCAAAGCAATATCAGGAAAGCATGTTCTTAAATAATAGAAATAACACAAAACATGGTGGTGGCGGTACACACTGTAAGAGCGAGTCATTGTGAACCACCTTTGCAACGCGTGTGATGATTATTCTAGTCACTCCTCAAGTTAAATAGAAAACAGACAAGTTGGCATCACCTCCAGAGCCTCGAGTGGCGGGCCAAGCGATGGGCGGCCACGGTTCGTTACCTTCTGTAAGCGATAACAAGGAGCTAATTGGCTGCTAACAATTCAGGGATGCTGGTGACAGGTGAGAGGTCATTAGATGGACACTTGGCTGGCTGATAACATTTGCGATAGTGTACGCTGCTATATGTCTCTGCTGGCGTTATGAGTTGTTAGATGGATGTTAATGGTTGTGAATTCAGTGTGGTTCGTATTTTTTTATTGCAATGTATTATACACACACACACACACACACACACACACACACACACACACACACACACACAACACACCACACACACACACACACCACACACACACACACACCCACACACACACACCACACACACACACCACACACACACACACCACACACACACACACACACACACACACACACCACACACACACACACACACACACACACACACACACACACCACACACACACACCACACACACATCACACACACACACACACACACACACACACACACACACCATTCTCTCTCTCTCTCTCTCTCTCTCTCTCTCTCTCTCTCTCTCTCTCTCTCTCTCTCTCTCTCTCTCTCTCTCTCTCTCTCTCTCTCTCTCTCTCTCTCTCTCTCTTTCTCTCCTTAATAGAATAAGACACACACGCCCAGCTGTCTGCGTAGTAAGTAATTGCAGCAAATGAAGTAGGACTCGGCGAGAATGGCGTTAGTTGGTTCATAGAGTTTTACTCTGCGTTTACTCTACTCCTATGACCGTCACTTATAATGGATGATAAAAAAAAAGTGGACGTTTTAGTGTGCGTGCATGATGGCATTTGCTACATTAAGAACTAGTTTGTACTTCTATGCAGATCTTTTATGAGTGCAACGATATATTGCTTCCAAATTGAAGGGAAGATCGAGTCGCCGGTGTGGATGGTGAGGGGCGGACGGGCTTGGTGTGTATATAGCGGCGGCGGCGGGCGGCTTGCAGGAAGGGTGGTCAGTGGGAGGAAGGGAGAGCGGGTAGGTAGGTGGCAGCGGTGGTGGTGGTGGCCCTTCGTGAGAACCCGCAGCCTTTTCGTACTCTGTTTCCCCTGAGTTATGTCGACAAACTTGTTTACCTGCCGGGAGGGAGAGAGTGCCCGCGGGAGGTACCGGTCACTCGCCTCTGCAAAAATCACGTTGGCCATCTGTCAGGGCGGCGAGGGTCCTGCTGCTGCTGCTGCTGCTGCACTCACTACAATCAAATCATCTCACAACAACGATATCATGAGTAATATCAGTGCGCCATAGATACAAGTGAGGGAGTAAGAGAGGGGGGAAACACATCCTCTTAGTATTCATTAGCGAAAAGTCCTGCTGATGCTTGGAAGTGACGTAGAGTACCTGAGAGGGTCTGCGGAGGGCGAGGGGCAGCGGTGATGTGGTGAACTCGTTTTCCAGAGCAGGTTTTCTGGACGCACGTGCGGGTTTCCCCTTCGCGGTGGGTGAGTTATCGTCCGCGCGAGAGTGAACAGCAGCAGTGGAGGGCGGGAGGAGGGGATACCGACGCCCAAATGCCCCCACAATTTACACGTTTGAGTTGGGTAGTCATTGTGAGCCGACCTTCCCTCCTTCGTTTATTTTCATGGGTCTCGTATACGTGTTGCACCGACGAACGGACGGTGTGGTCTGTCTGTCTGTTTGTCTGTCTGTCTGTTTGTCTGTCTGGTTTGGCTGTTGCCCTGCGTGTTCTTGAATATATGTTATTGTCTTTCTAGATCTGTCTCAGTCTCTGTCTCAAAGTATATTGATAAATTCGAGGACCTGTATATACACGTGTGCGTATTTATGTATGTATGTATTTATGTATGTGTATGTATGCTTTGTGTGTGTGTGCGTGTGTGTGTGCGTGTGCGTGTGCATATGCGCGTGTGCGTGTGTGTATGTTTTTCAATCAATCGTGCCTACTCTTGGTCCTGGCTATTGTTTTATATATACGCAAGGTGGAGTTGGAAGAGCAGCTACTCAACAGGCAAATAGTTTGTCTCGACATCTAGCATCACCTCAGAACTCTTGCACAAATTGCTCTTATGATAAAACACCAGGTTTCGAAAGACAAGAAAATAGCTAATGTAAGGGTATAGAAGACAAGTTGCTGCTGTTTCTTG
>JAPQNM010000038.1:20739924-20757424 GCA_029783475.1 Metacarcinus magister
AGGCGCGGGGGGAAGGGGGGGCAGGTGCTGGTGGGGATTATAAAGGTGTCTGAAGGGATTTATGTGAAGAGTCAGGCGTGAAGGGGATGAGGAGGGAGGGCGAGGCTGGAGCAGGAGCAGGAGCAGGCTGTCCTTAAGAGTGTTTAGTGTTGATTACTGGTGAAAAGTGTTGAACATAAGAAGAATTTAGGTTTATTCGATTATTTTGTTACTGTTCAATTTGTCCTCTTCCTCCTCCTCCTCTTCCTCCTCGTCCTAGTCCTCCTTCTCCTCCACCACTATACCCTCAGCAGGTTATCACTCTGACACCCTCACCTCCACTATCTTCATGATAAACATTACTGGCAGGCAATTATCCCCTCTCTCGTCATATCTAAAAATCAATGTTGTCTTTGTGTCTCCGCCAATCACAATACACACACACACACACACACACACACACACACACACACACACATACACACACACACACACACACACACACACACACACACACACACACACACACACACACACACACACACACACACACACACACACACACACACACATATCTCCTCCTCCTCCTACTTCCTTCACCATCCCTATCATCATCATCATCATCATCATCATCATCATCATCATATCCAATGTTGTGTTTCATTTCTTTATTTCAAGTAAGAATCAGGCTGTAAAAATAAGTTAAATCATCAGTATTGTAGTATTGTAGGCTACAGTACATGTTTTCACCACACGCATCACCACCACCACCACCACCATCACCACCACTGTCACTGGAACATTGTCATCATTGTTAGCATAGTTATTGTTGTCTTTATCAGCATCACAAGAAGACAAGGGGGAGGGGCACTGTGTTTTCATTCAGTCAGTGCCATAAATAATGAAAGAGCTTGACTAGTACTGACAGGACAACAAACAGAAACGAACTCACGAACACACGCCCCTGTAGCAGCTGCCGGACGCTGAAAGAGAGAGAGAGAGAGAGAGAGAGAGAGAGAGAGAGAGAGAGAGAGAGAGAGAGAGAGAGAGAGAGAGAGAGAGAGAGAGAGAGAGAGAGATGCAGAGAAAAAAGAAAAAAAATCATGAAATACAACAATAAAATAACATATAACAGCAACAAAACATCAAAGAGGATCGTGAACCTTATTTTGTGAGTCCTGTGCGGGGCCGTGAACACCTGCGGCCAGGACACAGGTAGTGGGACAAGTACTTACATTCCCTTAGAGCAGCTGTCCTCGCCCTCCCCTTCTGCAGGTAGGAGGGGTGAGGGTTGGCGGGGAGATCACCCTAACCATCTATCTCTCTCTCTCGCACAATCCCCCTCCTCCTCCTCCTCCTCCCTAACTTCTTCACAGTCTCCCTCTGTTATTGCATCCCTTCCTTCATCAACTTATATTTGCTTTCGTCCGGGAATTAAATATTATTCATTTTTTTATTGTGAATTTTTGTAATTAATTTGTGACGGTCAAAGAGTTGCAGATGTTGTGAAATGGTTATGTATGCCGCACGTAGGCTGCTTTTTGTCAGACCAGGTGATGCTAGGTGGTAATACTTCTCTGTCAGTACAAAGTAGTAGCATTCTCTCTCTTTCTTATCTCTCTCTCTCTCTCTCTCTCTCTCTCCTCTCTCTCTCTCCTCTCTCTCTCTCTCTCTCTCTCTCTCTCTCTCTCTCTCTCTCTCTCTCTCTCTCTCTCTCTCTCTCTCTCTCTCTCTTCTCTTTTCTTTTCTTCCCTCTCCCTAACACACACACACACACACACACACACACACACACACACACACACACACACACACACACACACACACACACACACACACACACACACACACACTAGCCCCGACACTGTGTAATAAAGCATCAAGTAACCTTATTTTTTATATATATACACATGTTTTTTCACTCTCCACCAGGCGTCGGTCGGGCGTCTCTGTAGGAGTATTTATCTCGGGGTGGGCGGCGGGGCGGCGGGGCAGCGCACAGACGAATATCTTCTCTGCGTGGAGCGTCAGTAAGAGGGAGGCTGGTGAGGCTGGTGCTGGGTGAGGGGTGGTAGGGGCAGGGTATGAGGAGGGGGTAGTAAAAGGGAGGCAGCACGCGGCACGCGCAGCTGTCACCCGCACTGCAGATGCCAAGTACCCTTTTCAGAGGCGGATTCTCGTTATCGTGTTCATATTCAGATCTACTTTCAATGTAGAATATCGAAGGCAATACTTAAATAAAGTCAGTAATGTGTGTGGAGTAAAAATAAAATCAAGCAGTGACGCAAAAAATATTGTGATAAAAGTAAGGAAACTGTTGGCGGCAAGGCGACAACACGTGGCAGATGGTGGGCCAGGTGCGCACGCGCCTTGGTTGGCGCCACTCTACCCTGACTTCCATCCTCTATTCCAATCCACCATCCCGCGGCTACTCCCCTCTTCACTCCACCAGCCCACGGCGTCACCAGCCTCCACAATCCTTGTCACTCAGGATTCTCAGTCAACAGTAACATTTCTGACCCAATTTGATCAACATATTCCCATGAAGATGCTAAGCCTTGAGTGTTCTACTTTTATTTATAGTTTTTGGGCATAAAAAGGTTCATATATATATATATATATATATATATATATATATATATATATATATATATATATATGTTTATTTATTTGTAACCACTAGGTAATAAATAATAAAAGTCACCAGGACGGCAAGCAAAATTCAGTGACCTTTCTAGTGTTTATTGAGAATCAATGAAAACTTGCACGTATCCGTAAATAATAAATTATTGTAATTTTTTTTTTTAAGCTTAACAAGATTTGTTTTAGTTACTGCGTCGTTTTTACGGGTATTTTTTTTTCAAACAATACCGCCTCTTTCTCTCTCTCTCTCTCTCTCTCTCTCTCTCTCTCTCTCTCTCTCTCTCTCTCTCTCTCTCTCTCTCTCTCTCTCTCTCTCTCTCGCTCTCGCTCTCGCTCTCGCTCTCGCTCTCTCTCTCTCTCTCTCTCTCTCTCTCTCTCTCTCTCTCTCTCTCTCTCTCTCTCTCTCTCTCTCTCTCTCTCTCTCTCTCTCTCTCTCTCTCTCTCTCTCTCGCTCTCGCTCTCGCTCTCGCTCTCGCTCTCGCTCTCGCTCTCGCTCTCGCTCTCGCTCTCGCTCTCGCTCTCGCTCTCTCGCTCTCTCTCTCTCTCTCTCTCTCTCTCTCTCTCTCTCTCTCTCTCTCTATATATATATATATATATATATATATATATATATATATATATATATATATATATATATATATATATAACAAAGAAAGATAAAAATATACTAGAAATACGTCCTTTGAAGCTTACTTATAGCAGATACATTTTTAGGATTCTGGGGAGGTATTTTTCCCCTGTTCTGTCACCTGCCTTAAATATTCTATAGCACCTGCTTACACCTGTACTGTTATTTTTGCACTACCACCATCGAAATGTGGTCCTCACCTGCTGATGCACCTCACTCGACACTTGTTTCATTATTACACACCTGCATGCCACCTCTCTCACACCTGCCCTGCTTTGGGGACTAACGAGGGTTTACCTGTATCGATCCAACACCTGCCTCCACCTTAACAGTAACTTCCTCTCCACGCGTAATAAGCCTACTGATTGTATTATTATTGCCTCCTTGACTAGAATGTAATACTTTCTATCATAACTCACTGATGTACAGCTGCTAATTCAGTTTGCTATGTGTTTGTCAATTGTAAATTCTAAATACCATTCTTCAAGATAAGAAATTAAGTCACTATCACTTTTTAATGACTTTTAAATATGATTCAGAAGCTCAAATAGAAGTAGTATTTTGTTTTAATGAAAGCTATTGTAAATATATATTATGTATGTGAAGAACATGTTTCTTTCATCAGCATCTACCTGATCCCCTCCCCTCAACAAGCTCCACCAGCATCTGCCCCGCACGGCCCCTAGTAAGGCGAGAGGCCCCAGACAAAGGTGTGCAAAACAGCAAGTAGTATGGCGCGTGGTCGCCAGGCACGTGTGCACCCAACGCTATCCATCATGTTCCGGACGTGTTCTTCAGAGTAACAAATTTGATACAACATTACATCGTTTATCCTATAAGAACCTGGACCAGTTCGACTACTGATAGCGAAGATTTATATTTTGTATTTCGTTTAAACTTTGTAATGACGTTTGGCAGTTAGCGGCGGCTGGCGGTGAGACAGGGTGCGGGAGGCCACCCCACACCTGCCGCCCGCACTTGTCCTTCACCAACACCTGTACACGACGGGATCCTGCACTCGATAAATTCCTGGATACCTGTCTCTTTCATACAGATTATTAGTATTTGAATTTTGATTTTTTTTTAAATGCAAAAAGGGTTTGTGCGTTATGTGCTTACAAGTTTGTCTTGGGTTAGCCTATAGTCCTGTAAAGCTATATTTGTGTTTATTATGGATATAAGAAATACACTATCATTAAAGGAGTTATATAAGTTCATAGTTTGTATATTATGAAAAGTGCGCGTTTTCCTTCTCTCTTTTATGTGTTCTCCATTAAAGCAGCGTGACGCCATAACTTTGTGGAGTGAATGTTTTGACCTTGATTGTACTGCATCAATCACAGGAACTACATGACTCAACCTGGCACCTTATACCCTCTCGTACGAACTTTTGATTTTCACTTAGATATTCGATTAATCAGATGACCCACATTCCTCTTGAGCCACGGCAGAAAACTAGGAATCGCGGCGAATGTCATTGAGAGTTTCGTTTACAGGTGATGCTGTGCAGCTGCCCCACCCGTCCACCTTAGCACTTGTCCCCGCAGCTGCTTCTTCTTGCAACACCTCCTGCTAGCGTGTATTTCAAATAATATTTCCGCGTTCTGGCTACAGTTCGTCTCGTGTTGCTTTTCACTTGTTTTTATGCAGAATGGGAGTGTCCATATGCTTAGTTAGTGGAATTAAAGAGATGATTCTCAAAAGGTTCCTAAATTCATGTGCCTCAGCGGCTGGTGCACGGACAAGTGTGGTACAGGTCTTCCCAGGCGCCACAGAAGCACCTCAGCCTTAGAGTTGTGTGGAAGTTTAGCCTTCACATAAACCTTTCGTGATGATAATTATGTGTCGAGGATCATCAGAACGCCTTAGCCTTGGGCGACGCTAAGAGAACCATATATTGTAATAATTCACGGGTCCCCATTCAGCCCGCAGCTTGCCAAGGTGTTTCCCTCACCTGCCGCTCCATTGGCCCTCGGACCCTCGCCTCGCCTCGCGCCCTAACCCTCGTAGCGACCCTCTCCCTCACCACCACCTGGCGCCCGGGGGTGTGTCTGCCGCAACCCCACCGGCAGCATCCCTCTCTACCACTGCCACCACCAGCACCTCCTCCCCTCCAACTACCACTACACCACTACTACACCTCCATCACTATCATCATCATCACCACCACCACCACCAAGACCACCACCACTACCACCACCACCACCAAGACCACCACCACCACCACCACCACCACCACCACCACCACCATCACCACCACCACCACCACCACCACCACCACCACCACCACCACCACCACCACCACCACCACCACCACCATCACCACCAACAACATCACTACCACCATCACTACCACCATCACTACCACCATCACCACCACCATCACCACCACCATCACCACCACCACCACCACCACCACCACCACCACCATCATCACCACCACTACCACCACCACCACCACCACCACCACCACCACCACCACCACCACCACCACCACCATCACCACCACCACCACCACCAGGAGGGTAGTATGACTTGTTCTTATTTTTGTTTTTTTGTTTTAAGACGTATTTGGGTCTCTTGATTGTGTTAAATCCATAATTCCTCGAGTTTTAGTACAATTAGCAGTAGTTGTAGTACCAATAATGTGTAGTAGTAGTAGTAGTAGTAGTAGTAGTAGTAGTAGTAGTAGTAGTTCAGGAAAAGCAGTAGCAGGTTTATTATTAACATTATTATTGTATTATCATCATCATCATCATTATCCTTTTTTAGTAATAGTAATAGTAATAGCAATAGTAATAGCAATAGTAATAGTAGTAGTAGTAGTAGTAGTAGTAATAGTAGTAATAGAAGTAGTAGTAGTAGTAGTAGTAGAAGTAGTAGTAGTAGAAGTAGTAGTAGTAGTGGTAGTAGTAGTATAATAGGAGTAGTAGTAGTAGAATAAAACAATAGCGTATCTGGTCTACTACTACTACTACTACTACTACTACTAGTAATACTCTTCCCCACCGCCACTAACACCACAATTACCAGGAGGATAGTACTACCAATTAATTTTTTTTTTCTTTTTAAGACGTGTTTGAGGTAAATGTGTATAGTTTCTTTCTTTTCCCCAATACTTCCTGTTCTGTCTCTTGTAACTGTACCTCAGAATCCTGTACAATGATATTTTGTACTTCTCTCTTTTCAATTCCTTAGTTCATGATACTTTTTCTTTCGTTCCATTATGTCACTTTGTCTTATATTCTCTTATTTGAATAAGGACTTACTTCTTAATAAGTATTGCCTATAATAATGTTGCTGTCAATACTGCAATAGTTTGTGACATATTGTTGAGAGGAAATATTTCTAGCCCTTGACAGTCCCTTCCACGCTAGAGTTTCCGTCTCATTAAAGTTTGCTTGTGTATTCATGTGGTGACTCCAATACTGTCATATCTTAACAAAAAACCCTTCACAAAACATTTATTACAATTTCTAACTATATTTCTTTTATTCAGTACTTGGTTTTTGCCTTTTTGTAAAATCCCACCTGTCATCACTCCATACTGATTACTGGTTTACAAATGTCATTCTAAATGTCACTAATAGATTTCCCTGTTGATGGTATTGGATAGTTTCAATATGCTAACTATCCATATGTATCTGTATTTGTGTTAATGATAGTAGACTATTTTCATGACCTTACTTTACTATCTTAATGTTTTTCTTTTCATTTCCTAATATTATTCATGTTGGCCTTTTTTCCCCTGTTCCTGCGGCTCTTAATGAGATCCAAATCGTAACCTTCTCCACTTCTGATGTATTTTTTTCTAATCTATTATCGAGATAGTTGGTGTAGATTTTCTAGTTTTGATGGATAAAAAGTATTCCTCTCACATGACATTTGATAAACACTTTTAACCTTATTTTTATCTCGTTTTCTCAAGGTAGGTTTTTTATCATGTCTGTCTACATTGATTCCACGCAGTTCCCCATTTCCTTGTTGTGGTCAGTATGTGAGTCATGCTTGATTGCAATGTTCTATTACTGCTGATTCATTTGTGATATAAACATTTCTATTTTTTCACTCATATTCAAATAAGTCATTCTAGTAGGCCCCTTATCTTTCGTATAATTTTATCAGTTTCCCGTAACATCTGAATATCAAATGATCTTAACGTATATCTCTATCTGTTTCATCTTTCACCCATACAGTAGGGACCCACCACGCCCCTTTTACCTTCCTAAAAGTCTGTTACTATTGTATCTCCTTTTCGTGCCGCGAGACCTTTACCTTATCTCAGGCTTCATCTTTTCAAGACAGACTTACCTTTTCTTTCAGTATGTTCCCACTCGTTTTTACTTTCCAGTTTTCCATCCTCTCCCTCTCCCTGTTTATCTGCCTTTTCAGACAGCTTCCACACCATCATACCTCTCCCTCCCCAAGAGTGTTACAATCGTTACATAACTGAATATTGCTTTCTCGTCTTCAATGCAGCTTTTTGAATTAGGCAACACAAACAGCTGTCTTGTTGCATCCTTGAGACCCTAACTCAAAGCTATTAATACGCATCATGCCAGTCTCTATGTGTGAGTGTGCATGTACCTAGTTGTATTTATCTATTTATGATATACAGGAAGTGAGCTATGCGCCCGTTGGGTCATCTTCATATGGCCTGCTGTTTAACAAAGAAATCGAGAAAAAATATTAACTAAGCTAAAAATTTTGTACTCGTGTTTACGTTTATTTTTTCATAGTTTTTTATTTGCATTAATTTTTGTCAATAATTAGTTTGCGTTGTTCTTTTATTTGATTTTAATGCAAAAATAAATAGTTAAATCGTTATGACGTAATATTTTAATTTTGCAATATATGTATATAAAATAAAAAGAAGATAATGCATTTATTATCTTCAAAATATTTCAAATAAATAAAACAAAAATATTGGTACCAATAAACAAAGAAAAATAATAAACTATAAAATAAATAATCAAAATTACTCCGAAAATTATTTGTTTATTTAATATTTTCTTCTTTTCTTTGTTTATTAATGTTTTTTTATGGTTTCTAAAATTATTAGAACTGTTTTCAGATTTTTCTATAATGTTTTTGTTTTCTTTCTTTTCAAGGAAAATAAACTAAAAATGAGAAACTATTTTGACGTAACATTTTCATTTTGTATCAAAGTTATATAAAATACAAGGGAGATAATGCATTCATTATCTACAAAAATTTTTTTGAATAAATATGAAAAACCTATCGGCACCAATAGACAAAGAAAAAATAAGAACCTACGAAAAAATAACCGTAACTACACGTACAAATTATTAGCTTAATTTATATTTTTTCTTGATTTCTTTGTTTGATAATGTTATTTATGGTTTCTTAAATTATCATAATTGTTTGTCGATTTTTTTACAGTGTTTATATAATGTTTTGTTTCCTTTTAAGTAAAGTAAACTGAAAATGAGATATTATTTTGATGTAAAATTTTTATTTTGCATTAAAAATATATAAAATAAAAGGAAGATAATGCATTTATTATCTGAATATAATTAAAATAAATATATAAAACATATTGATACCAATAAACAAAATAAATAACAAATCATAAAATAAAAATAATCAAAAGTATGCGTACAAAATTATTAGGTTATTTAATTTTTTTAATTTTTTTTATTTTTGTTCATTAATGTTTTCTATGTTTTCTAAAATTATTATAATTGTTTTCTGATTTTCCAAAGACTACCCAAAGACTATCCAAAGACTACCCAAATTGCTGCCATACTGTCCTCAGACGGGACTTACAATGTTATATGCATCTGAGGCTGTAGTAGCAGTTAGCTTTGCACATTCTCAACATATTCAAGAGAGAACGTAAACATTTGAGGCGTCACTATAAAAAATCAGAAAACCTACGCCAAATAACAGGCGAGGCAAGTCCATCTGTGCCTCTATAAGCCTACTGGCGCCAACGGTTATTGATATAGATTTTTTTTTTTTTCCTTTGAAATAATTATTTACTTAAACTAATTATTGTCAGAAATCAATACAAATCAAAAACTATGAAAAAATAAATAAAAATACATGTACAAAATTATTAGCTTAGTTAATATTTGTTCTCGATTTTTTGTTAATGAATGTTTTTTATGTTTTCTGAAATTATTATAATACTTTTGTGATTTTTTAAAGTGTTTATATAATGTTTTGTTTGTTATTGAGTGAAATCCAAGTCTGTATTGTTGCATCTCTCTCCCTAAGTGTTTGTTAAACATTAAAACTTCCTTAACAAGTTTTATTGTTCATTATAACCTAAACAACTTTTATTAACATGATGTTTCTTGCATATATCATAAATATGAATTTTTCAATTTTGGGGGGCTAAAAAATGGATCAGGATTGGGGTGGAAGTGAATTTTTGTCATTTTACTGCTTGAGTATTAGTCGTACGGGAAACTTTTATAGAGCCAAAATTGTTAAGCTTAAAAAGTTTTATATAGATTTTGTTATAGTTGATAAGATAGGAAAATTTGTGTTCTATCTGCTATGTTCCAGACATATTTTACGTAAACCTCATAGTTCGTGAGTGATTTAAGAAAAACAATACTCGTCACTAAAATCCTGAGGGAGTACCATGGCAATTTTGTTTCAAAATGTTACTACTTTTGCATATGATGAAAATTGTTATTTAAAGGTTCGTGAGCACCAAAAACACGATGGTGGACTTCGTTTTGTGATTTCTCATATGCTACACAGTTTCACTTGGCTTACCGATTACAACTGCCACAATATACATTTAGAACCAAAATTGCCGGGGAACAACACCCTTAGGATTTTGATGACATGCATTGATTTTAAAAATTTCTGAAAAACTACGAGGTTTACGTAATAAATGTATTAAAACATGAAAATTGAACATAAAATTATCTCTCTTATGAGCTATATTACAATATATTAAAATTTTAAACAACTTAAAAAAATATACATTTGTGCTGATCAAAACTTCTTTTTATCACACATTATTTCTCCAAAACTGTGGGAGTAGTTAAGACAATTATCAAAGCTTGAGATAGAACATTTTAAGTTTAACAATTTTGGTTCTATAAAAGTTTCCGCAGGACTGATATATAAGCAGTAAAATTTCAAAAAACTCACTTCCACCCCAATCCTGGTACATTTATAGGCCCAACATTTTTTTTTTTAATTGTATTCATGACAGATGCAGGAAACATTATGTTAATAAAAGATGTTGATGTTTCAATGCACAATAAGATTTGTTAAGGAAGTTTTAATGTTTAACAAACACTTGGGGAGAGAGATGCATCAATACAGACTTGGATTTGATTCAATAACAAACAAAACAGTATAAAAACACTTTCAAAAACTATAATAAAAGCATTACAACAATTTTAGAAAACATAGAAAACATGGATTAACTTGGATTTAAATTCTTGAATAGTTTTATCTCGAACTATTTAATTTTCGAAGCTTTTTCAGGTGTCAGTACACCTATATGAAAACCATGTGTGTGTGTGTGTGTGTGTGTGTGTGTGTGTGTGTGTGTGTGGGTGTGGGTGTGTGTGTGTGTGTGTGTGGGTGTGGGTGGGTGGGTGGGTGGGTGGGTGCGTGCGTGCATGCGTGCGCGTGTGTGTGTGCGTATATATGTGTATCTATGTGAGATATATGTATATTTGTATGCGTGTGTGTGTGCATATATATATATATATATATATATATATATATATATATATATATATATATATATGTGTGTGTGTGTGTGCATGTGTGCTTGTATGTGTGTATTTGTTTGTGTGTATGTGTATGTGTATACTTTATTGTGTGAACATCACAATTTACATCATGCTCACAAGGGGGGAGCATTGCATCACCTGGCAGGCGTTATCGTCACGGTGCTCATGCGGGCTGGCGATGAGGGTCGAGGTGGTCTGGGTCAAGGGTTGAGGGGATGAGGGAGGGGAGAGGCAGGTAGAGGAAGGCCCCACAACCTCCATTACCCCACCACCGTTGTCTCTTTGTACACCGTGAGAATCTGATTAACTTATATTACGTGTGGTGCTGTTCTTTTGTCTGTGGCTTGAGCCTTTGTTAAAGGTCAATGATTCCTTCCTCATTCCTTGTAAACACATCTTCTCTGGGGTTTCAGTTTATACAGTGTAATTCTACACGTTTAAATATAGAATGGCACTGAAATTTCATTGGGAATGAAAAAAAACACCAAGTGGTCAGACAATAGTTAAGATTATTTTGGTATAAAACTGAAGTTGCTTAATATAAAGATTTTCTTTTCTTCATGAATTTTAACTTGAACGTAATCAGTCTTTATTTAAATTTGTACTCCCGCAATCCCTCTCACTTTCTCCATCCGCCCTTGGAGCATTAGTAATCACCGATATTCACTACACCAGCAAAATTATCTCACAGCTTCCATCTCTCTCCACCTTCCTGGCTATCTCTCCCTGATACATCTCTACCTAAATCCTTCTGCTTCATCTGCTCCTGCACATAGCTTAGGTTTTACTCCAACTCATTGCACAAGGAAAAACACCTGAATATCTTGTTCACCAGAACTTATGTATACTGATGGTGTGTTTTAGTATTTGGTGAAGAAAAAAGCTGCTCCATATAGATAAATGTTTAGATAGACATGGATGGATGGATGCAATCAGTTCATCCATGTATGTATGTACGTCTATCGGAACTTTTATCTGCATCGAACAACTATATTTTTTTTTACCATGAACTTAAACACTAACTACAACCTCAATTATATAAACTAATTTGGCTGGACGAGATCTGCAAATGATTTCATTGACCACAACAATTGCATACTAAACCATGACATTAAAGTAGAGGATGTAGAATTAGAAAGTGTTCAAGGATATATCTACTTTGACGGAAAGTTTTAGTAAATTCAATTCATGAAGAAAAAAAATCGAAAGAAAGACTGGGACCTACATGCATACATAAATACATACATACATACATACATACATACATTCAAGTTTATAGATATTCCCTTACCTATAATTACCTGTTTTTCTTTCCATACAGGTCAACAGGAGCCAAAGAGGAGGATCGAACACAGCGCTGCTTTCAGGTGAGCAAGGAATGTGTTGTGATGCCACCGAGTTCATGTTTGGGATGAGAACCATTAATATTAGTAGAGGTGAATACTGCTTGATAACACAACCGTAGATACATCGAACAGGGTGTCGAGCCATTAAAGGCAACACGCAACCTCAAGAAAACACGGAAACTGATGTCGAAGGGCTTAGAGAAAAGGGTGACAAAGAGGTGACACGCAGGAGTACCGGGTGACAAGATTATAAGTAAATCTTCCGATATCATCCTCCTGTGTAGAAGAAAAACATAACATAACCTCATCATTCATATAACGTATGCCTTCCTCTCTTACATTTATCTGATAGGCCAAAAAAAAAATCACAGTAGGGACAGTATCTAGATTTCCATCGGTGTTGACTGGTCTTGAAAACATCGTTGTTATGGGTCTGCCTCCTGCTATCTGTAGGTTGTCCCCTCCTTTGCCTGCCCACCGCCACGCCTTTGTTTATTTTGTCAGTGTATAAGGGAGTGAGGCAGCGAAGGGGGTGAAGGAACATACGCGGCACCTTTCTTTGTATCTTTTTTCGTTTGGTTATCTGTACCGGAGTGGCTCGGGAGTGAGGGTCATTGAGAAGCGATAAAGATAGTATCTCCACCGCCTTCTCTCTCTCTCTCTCTCTCTCTCTCTCTCTCTCTCTCTCTCTCTCTCTCTCTCTCTCTCTCTCTCTCTCTCTCTCTCTCTCCTCTCCCTCTCTCCCTCTCTCTCTCCCTCCCTCCCTCCCTCCCTCCCTCCCTCCCTCTCTCCCTCTCTCTCTCTCTCTCTCTCTCTCTCTCTCTCTCTCTCTCTCTCTCTCTCTCTCTCTCTCTCTCTCTCCCCCCAAAGGTGAAACAACCAGAAATGTCATTGAAAAAAAACAGTATATTATGGATTATAAATTATTTCTCCTTCAATTATACCTAATTTTCTTTTGTTTTGCCACTTTATTGTCTCTTATCCTTCTTGAATGAACGTGAAGAAATTATCGTTTTCATGTAGATATCAATGCGCTGTACGATGTTCTTTATTCTTCTAATTAGTGACTTAGGTAAGGTTGTTGAAGTGAGAATAAACGTGTGGTCAGCCTTGGCCTGACGTGCGATGCTGGCCTGAGTGCCGCGTCGAGGGGTCTGGCCAGTCGCTATCAGGGTGAACGATAAGCGCACGTGTGAAATGCTCAATAGTGGCGCCAGGGACTGTACGGTCTCTTTAGGTGATAACAGTTGTTAGGCCTCGCCCTCCACCCCGCCATCCCCCCTCCGGCCCTCCACCCAACCCCCTCCACCCTTAGGTTCACTGCTTTATGAGGCTGCACCAGATTGTCATGTTAATCTACTTTAATTCCGATACAGCAACTTATGTTTCTTGGTTTTTTTTTAAGGATGTGTTTATATATATAGTTAAGGACATTTAGACCCTCGTATGCCTGTTTATCCAAGTTTTACGTAATCCATCCATTAATATTGTTTGCATTGGATATTCTTTGTCTATCTATTTTTTCACATTGTCCACCTGCGTCTATGATCAAATGACGGCAGATTTCCACGAATGAAAGTACACACACGGTTGTATTTTAAACCCGAGTGAGGCAGGACAGGAATATTCATCGGCCGGGAACAAGTATGACAAGCATCAACAGAACACAGTATTGTTGTTCATGTTTTGTGCGGCTCCTTTGTGCTGTATGACAACACATGTGTACATACAGTTTGGGAGAATGGAAGGCTGGGTGCGTGTAGATGCATATAAAAGAGAGAGAGAGAGAGAGAGAGAGAGAGAGAGAGAGAGAGAGAGAGAGAGAGAGAGAGAGAGAGAGAGAGAGAGAGAGAGAGAGACGACTGTTGTCCTCACCATCTGGTCATGCAGCCAAGTTATCACCGTGAGCGATAACCTTTCCATTAAGGTTTTAACACTATTCGTTTTGTACTTCATCATGAGAAAGCGTTTCCTTCAAGTGTTTGTCGAAAAGGCTTCATAACCGATGTTGATGTTTGAGTGATGCACGGTGTTTCATTTATCTTCACCAGCAATTACTGTTTGGTTTTTAATCTATGTCTTTATTTGAACATTGAATTTCCTGATTTCAAACCATGACTGCCACTTTTGTCCTGAAGGGAGGGTGGCGGGTGGTGGGCGGCGTGATGGGCGGCGGGGGTTCCTCACTGATGCTGGCGGGCGGCGGGCGGGATGATGACGGGGATGAACTTGCACTCCCCCAACACGTGCACCTGGCCGCCAGGTGACCAAGTCGTTATTAGTCACACGCAATTTACTGTGTTCTCCATCAAAATACTCACACAGTGCTGGGCTTGAGATGGACTGGGGAACACTTGGATCTGGAGAAGTAGTGTCAGTAGTACCCTAGGAAGCTTGTATTTTGAATTTGTTGTATGTTGGTGGGAAGTTGGCAACCTTGGCAGAGAGGACAGCTGCGCGTGCCACGAGTTGTGCGTCATTGTGGCGGGGTGAGGCAGGTCGTCTGAGCCTACTGGTTGGGGGCTGCTGGGGTGAGAGTCGCCTCCCCTATTCCTTGTAGGGTCGGCTTGCGTGCCGGCATTCATAAAGAGACGATAGAGGGAGCGAGGCCTGATTTACATAGAGCTTTCTTCCAGCAATCAGAACTTTTATGATTAACCAAATGGACTCCCGAGGCAGTGATTGACATGTTAGCTGCGCCACACTGAGACGTTGGACCTGAATTTAAATGGTACTGTTAGGGAGAAGTAACGTTTGCCGGATTACCTACTGCCCTCCACCCCCTGCCGAGCTTAGGAAACCAAAAGTGAAAGAAAGTGAGAGTAAGGACGTGTAGAAATATTCCTTTCTACCACCTTGTAACGCCATCCTTAAAATGCAGAAACGAAAAGTGTGACGAGGATGCAAGGTACTTTTAAAATAAACCGACTTTGTCTTTCATTTTCTCATGTTAATGTTAGTCGATATAAAACATTTTTGTTGTGATGGACGTCCTTGTTGGTGGACTATAAAACCGAGGGAGTCTGTTTCTCATTTGAATATTTAGTTTGAAGAGATTCCTCATATGTCTTCTTTGTCGCGGGGTTGTAGTTATGCAGATAGACGCACGTATAGTACCTTTCTCTAATGGTTGAGTCTCTGTAGTTATGCATTCCAGCTTAGTTCAAGGAATAATGAAAATCGACATTAAAAAAGAAGAGATACTGAAAGCATAAATCAATTGAACGATTACTTAGCATACTCCAAAGAGAGAGAGAGAGAGAGAGAGAGAGAGAGAGAGAGAGAGAGAGAGAGAGAGAGAGAGAGAGAGAGAGAGATAGAGATAGAGTTAAAAAAAAAAAGTAGTTAGTCGTGTAGAGGAGAGCAAGGGAGGGAGAGCGGGAGGAAGGGACGGTATGGACCAGCCCGATGCTATCAATAATTGGTAGTGTGAGGCAGCTCTGAACTGCTACACTTCCATTACTTGCGCCGACACAAGGGTCAGTGTACGGGAGGGGGCGTGGCAGGGCCTTGAGGGGGGTGCCTTACCGTGGAGGGGCGTCCCGTGGTGGGGCTGAAGACGGCTGATTTGGGCGGCTGTTTGTTTACTGTGAGAAGACTAACATTAACTCATTTGGGAAGTGATGGCAGCAGTGACAAGAATGCAGTCGAGTGGATCATGATAGGTATGTGTCGTGGTGCTGCAAGGACCAGGGAAGGGATGTAAGGCATGCATCTTGATGAAGTATTTGTATCCGTTTTAATTTATAGACCGATATAAAGGAGAGGAGAAAAAAAAGATGCATATGTAAGTGAGATTCCATGTACTAAGAGGCTTTCCGTAATAGCAGTGTCAATAGAACACATTTTCATTTTGCGGACGAAGCTGTGTGTTTATGTGTGTGTGTGTGTGTGTGTGTGTGTGTGTGTGTGTGTGTGTGTGTGTGTGTGTGTGTGTGTGTGTGTGTGTGTGTGTGTGTATGTGTATGTGTGTGTGTGTATGTGTGTGTGTGTGTGTGTGTGTGTGTATGCGGGAAAGTGCCTCCCAGTACGTGTCTGCGGCGGTGGTGGTCGCGTGCCTCTCCGCCCCAGGCACCACCATGATCCCGACGCTGATTGTAAACACGACCCGTAGCGCTCGGGAGGGGGCAGAAGGGTGAGGGAAGGATGTGAGGGTGAAGGGGGAAGAGGGACGAGGGGGAGGAAGAGGAGGAGGAGGAGGAGGAGAAAGAATCATAAAAGAAGAGCTTCGGAGGCTAGAGGAAGGAAAGATGAAGGGTTTCACAAGCATGGGGGAAGGGTTTTGCAGAGACGTCCTATTCTAGGGGTGAAATAAGGAAGAAAGATGCTAAAGAACAGCCTCAGAAACAATTTTTTAACCTCTCAATAATTTCCTTCCACCGACCAAAAGGAAAGATTGCCTTACAGTTTTTTTTTCCTTATTATGCCTGAGGAGTAATATTGATTTTGAAGTTTCATTGATATTTACATGTATTTTTGTTCACCTTATTGTACCCTTGTTCTTACCGTAAACATTATTACATCTCACCTTTACTCTTCTCTTCACTTGTTAATGCCTCGTCCCATCACCAGCCTTATGAAGCATCTAAATGTCTTCACTCCGTCCACTTCCTCACATTCTTCTCTCTCTTCTCTCACTCTCTGCCTATATTTAAACCTTCACTTGTTCTAATCCATAAATCAGGCTCATTCTTAATTTCTTCACCATGGTCTTCAACGCCTTAACACTCCTCCCGTTCGTTCATCTTCTGTGTGTCTCTTTTTTTTTCCTCACTTGTTTTTTGTCCATAGCTTTTTTTCTTTTATCTTTATTCACATCGTTGATTATGTTTTGTATTTGTTTATACTTTATCAAGAATCACCTCGTACTTCTCTTTCTGACATTTGCTCTTATGTATGATTATGTTGCCTTTTTTTTTTGTTATATATATATATATATATATATATATATATATATATATATATATATATATATATATACCTTTAGATTCTGCATATCATTAAAGTCGTTTATATTCCGTAAATCAATAAAATTATTGTCACCATTAATTACTGTCCGTTGTCAAGTTAGGTAGTTTTGTAAGCCTACTTTACTATAAGGGTACATCCTGCAAAGTTGATCAGTTCGATTTCGTTGACCTTTGAATAAGCGTTGCGTAAACACTTCTCAT
>JAPQNM010000038.1:20762424-20767424 GCA_029783475.1 Metacarcinus magister
GCTGACGGTTGGGCGGGCGTGCTTACGGGCGGGCAGATGGGCGGGCGGGCAGGCGGACGGACGGGTGGGTAGACATACAGACGGACGGGCGCGCGGGCGTTTGGGCGGACGCGCAAGCATACGAGTGTACGGGCAAGTGGACGGACGGGCTGACATATCAGCGGAAAGACGGACGGGCAAGCGGGCTGATGAACGGATGAACGGACGAGAGGATGGGCTGATGGACGGACGGTCAGCGGGCGGGCTGGCGGACTAACAAACGAACGAATGGATAAAGATATACATACAGACATACAGACAGACAGACAAAAAACATACTGAGTGCCTAGGGTACAAAACGCCAAACCCTTTTTCTTGCACTGATTGAGTTGTTTCGTAGTGATATGCATCTCCTAATTCCCCCTTACGCGTGAGCCATCAGTAACGAGGCCCGGCAGGTATGGAACTAACCTCACCTGGCCACGCAACGCCACGCAACGCAACGCAATGCTCCAACCCACGCAGGTAAACGTACACGCAATAAATTATCTACTAGAGTCATGCCAAAAAGGAGGAAAGAAAATAATACTGCGCACCATGATTTGCTCGATGTAAAGAAGAAAGAAAATAAATATATCTAGCAACGAGTAACAAAAAGAAAAAAAAATAAATCAGATTCCACACCATTTGAGATCTTTGACCCAACCCAACTCTGTTTAAACCACACAACACCCACCTGCCACCTCTCCACCCTCTCCTCTCCCCTCCACACTCCTTACTCCTATCCACTCCCCAGTCTTTCAGTCCCTCTATCCTCCCTCCTACCCTCAGATTTCTCCCCCAGTCGGCACCGCAACCACCACCACCACCACCACCACCACCACCACCACCACCACCACCACCACCACCACCAAGTAGGCGCCGCGCCCTGCCAACCTCGTTTCCCGGTGGGCGTGTGGTGGTCACAACCTCGGGCGGGACAAGCTGAGATTGGAGCTAAGACCGGTTTCTGGGCATACGGGAGGATCTTTCATGATGGGGGGGGAAGATATGCTGGGCGGGGGTAAGGTCGGGGCTTGGGGTGGCACGGGGGCGGGAGGCGGGGAGAGGCTGAAATCTGGGAGTAGGAAGGCGTTAAAAATTTTAAGAGACGCAAAAAGAAGCAAGAGAGAGAGAGAGAGAGAGAGAGAGAGAGAGAGAGAGAGAGAGAGAGAGAGAGAGAGAGAGAGAGAGAGAGAGAGAGAGAGAGAGAGAGAGAGGAGAGAGAGAGAGAGAGAGAGAGAGAGAGAGAGAGAGAGAGGAGAGAGAGAGAGAGAGAGAGAGAGAGAGAGAGAGAGAGAGAGAGAGAGAGAGAGAGAGAGAGAGAGAGAGAGAGAGAGAGAGAGAGAGAGAGAGAGAGAGAGGAGAGAGAGAGAGAGAGAGAGAGAGAGAGAGAGAGAGAGAGAGAGAGAGAGAGAGAGAGAGAGAGAGAGAGAGAGAGAGAGAGAGGAGAGAGAGAGAGAGAGAGAGAGAGAGAGAGAGAGAGAGAGAGAGAGAGAGAGAGAGAGGAGAGAGAGAGAGAGAGAGAGAGAGAGAGAGAGAGAGGAGAGAGAGAGAGAGAGAGAGAGAGAGAGAGAGAGAGAGAGAGAGAGAGAGAGAGAGAGAGGAGAGAGAGAGAGAGAGAGAGAGAGAGAGAGAGAGAGAGAGAGAGAGAGGAGAGAGAGAGAGAGAGAGAGAGAGAGAGAGAGAGAGAGAGAGAGAGAGAGAGAGAGAGAGAGAGAGAGAGAGGAGAGAGAGAGAGAGAGAGAGAGAGAGAGAGGAGAGAGAGAGAGAGAGAGAGAGAGAGAGAGAGAGAGAGAGAGAGAGAGAGAGAGAGAGAGAGAGAGAGAGAGAGAGAGAGAGATTTTCAATAGGGATTTTGATTCATTAAAAAAATAGAAAATATACACCACAAAAAAAAATTTCCTTCAATACTCTCACAATAAGTGAATACATTACCCAGACTCATCATCACTTAAAGAAGCTAAATAGAAAAAATAATGAAATAGATAAATATAAAATGTATAAAAAAATGTGTGATAGGGACTTGGCCAGAAACCAGTAAACAGAACGGAACAAGTTAACTTATTTCATCGTTTATTACGTTAAAAATGTGTGTAAAACTGAATTAATTGTTGACACGAATTATTTATTGCATTGAATGAATAATAACAAAAATAATGACCGGCATTGGTAATTAAAAATCATGAGAGATAAGACTCCAAATCAATTTTCAACTCACTTTAATCATCAGTGTATAAACAAGTCTATTATTCTTCATACGGCACGTTAATTAACAAAGTAAAACTAAATTAATTACTGGCATTCTCTATTCAATACATGTATGTTGTATCGCGAAGCACAATGCAACAAACAAACCTCAAGGAAAGAGAGTCAATAAAGGGAGGAGGACGCAGGCAGGATAAGCAGCGACACTGGTGGGCGGGGGTTGGGGGGGTGGGGGAGAAGGGGAGGGAGGGAAGGAAAGCCAGGGGAAGAAGGGCATATGTGTGCTGTGATTTGAGGAGAGGGAGTGGCAGGAGAAGAGCTGTTGACCCTAACTAGCCCAAGGTGACTCCTTACCGGTAAAGAGCAGAGGAGAAGCAGCAGGAGTAGTAGTAGGAGGAGCAGGAGGAGCATGAGTTTGAATATAAGTAACTTTTTCTTGCAGAAAATTAAACACGATAATAAAAGTATTGTAAATTACTCCAAATGCGAATAAGAAAAAAAAGAGGAAATTCCTGTATTTTTCTTATACCGTTCAAGGCCAAAGGAGAAAAAAAAAAAATATTAATGTAAGAATATACCAGTGATCCTGGAAACGAACTGGGGCAATAAGATAAGAAAACGTAAAAAAAGTAAATAAAAACTGCACAACATTATGCAACTGGGACGTGTCTTGAACGCTGGGGGGGAGGTAAAGGTAACCGAAGGGACACTGAAAACCAAAAGTGTGTCAGTGAAATGATGCTCCAGAAGGTCAAGGTCACTCCGGTTTGGCACACAGTGAGTGGAGGGTCGAGCGGGATGGATGGGAGGGAGGGAGGGAGGGAGGGAAGGGGAGTAGAAGGGTAGTAGAAGGGTAGGTCACACGCAGCAGGACATGTGGTAGAGAAGGGAGGGCGCTGGTAGAAGCTAGCGCCCCCCCCACCCCCGCCCCACCCCACTCCACACACACAAGGGTTCGGGTGAAGAGGACACGAAGGGAGCAATACCCAGGGTGAGAGGGGCGTGTCGGTACCCCCAGAACCTGCCCCGACACCTGCTGCTCCAGACGACACACACATCAACCTCCTCCAATCTCAGCAGCTCCCTGCGGCGTCTCTTCCCCAAGCCTCTCCGCCCCACACACTCCAGGCACGTGCGGCATGATGCTGGTGGTGGAGGGAGTGGAGGGGCAGGCGCCTTTAAAGGGAGGGTGGAGGGCGGTCAGTACCATGATAGAGGAGGGGGAGGTGATGGGTAGCACTAGAAGGAGGAGGAGGAGGAGGAGAAGATGATAGTGTAAACAGGTGAGAAGGAGCAAGGTTGTGACAGAAGGCTTCAACTTTGGGATGTTTATTAATGCACGGAATTTGGTCTCATTAAATGTAATATCGTATGTTGTAAATTCATAATCTCGGAGTGAAAAGTCTGTTTTTTGTTCTCGTATTGTTCAGTAACCACCATCCTTCCCAGGTTCAAGGACGGCTGCCTCTGTCCCGCTGTCGTCGACGTGACGACGTAGTATGGAAATGTGTTGCAATGGGACCCACGTTAAATAAACCCAGTGAGAACTCAAACATGGTGGGTGGGTGGGCGTGGGCACTTTTCTGCCTTTTCTGTTTATTCTAGAAACCTTAAGTCAGGCAATAGACGAGTGGTCACGTGGAACACCTATGTAAGTAGTCTTCCATAGTACCTTACTACATATACGTATAAATAAATTAATAAAAGAATATATATAGCGTCCCTATGGTGTAGTGGTTAGCTCGTTTGGCTCATAACCAAGATATCCTGGGTTTGAACGCTGTAACCACTGTTTACCTTGCAGAAAATAGATACAGGACATAAGCCGAGAAGTTGTGACCTTGCAATCCTGTCAGGAGCAGAAGGCTGCGAATCCTACCCTCCTGTATGTGTCAGGTGATTCCTACATGAAACCAGAAGTAGTCTATGCCACATCCTGAAGGGGTAAAATACGAAGATTTATAAGAAAAGAAGAAGAAAATTATCAAAGAAATGCCTTTTGTAAACGAGATAATATCATGAAAAATAACTTGCTTGAATGATAAGGATATTGATTATACTACATTCCACTTGTCTTCATTTTTTATGATGAAATGTTGAAAACCTCACGTAAGGAGTAGAATGTAAACAAATAATTGATCCAAGAGGAATGAAGGGAATATTAATGCTATACATATCATGGAAGAACAAGAATGTATTAGAAGTTAAGAAAAAAGCTCAAGATGAAAATAATAATTGCGTCCATCATTGAGAATAAGATATAACGTGTATAAATTGACAGTTGTGTGTGGTATCAGAACAAGGAACATTCTTTTTATGTGTGACAGATTAGCAGACCAGCGTTATAATATGAAGGCAAGGCAGACAGAGAACAAGATAAACAAACAGCATCAGAAAATCCACTGAAGTAAATTGGATAACAAAAACTATTTATAAACACACCACACGATGACTTTTTTCCCACACTGAACTAGTTATGGAAGCCAACGAGGACAAAAAAAAATATTAAACAAGTACTATATATCAACTGGTCCAATGTATGTTCAAATGAGATTGTTTTAACTTCAACATAAGACAGCCTGTCATCTGAACCCTAGTATTCAAAGGGTGTTCACGTCACTATGTTCTCTTATTTCATTAAATATTTTCAATCTTGCCATCTCCGCCTCAGATCTTGCATCACTTACCGTCTCGCCTTGCAATTACAATGGACACTCTTCAACAGATCTTGTCTACACTCCTCTCCCCCTTCACCCCGCTACACCTGACTTGCT
>JAPQNM010000038.1:20789924-20793455 GCA_029783475.1 Metacarcinus magister
TTATTTAAGAAGGAAATCAGGAAAGTGACTTCATCTCTTTCTTCCTTGCCTCCAAAAATAACTGCATATATATTTTTACGTGTTATTTTAGCTCTGTGGATCAAGCCTCGTCCTTCTTCTTCGTTCAGAGAATCAATATATCACTGAGATGCGCGGGAACTGACTGGCGAACGACAAGGAAGGTCTTGCCTCTTTTCCTACACCTTAAGAAATTTCCTTCCTCGGTGTCCCAACAGCTCCACCCAAATGTTTATCTATGCTGCAAAGATCCAATGATTTTCTGTGTCACATTTGTCCTCTTTTGCGCACCTGATCAATCCTGCCACACAACACTGACCAAGCAGAGCCGCGAATATTTTTATTTTAATTTTCTCGGACGAGTAGTTGTAGTGGAGGAGAACCATGATTCGTAATGACAGTGGTTAGGGAGGAAATAAAAGAGAGAGAGAGAGAGAGAGAGAGAGAGAGAGAGAGAGAGAGAGAGAGAGAGAGAGAGAGAGAGAGAGAGAGAGGAGAGGAGAGAGAGAGAGAGAGAGGAGAGAGAGAGAGGAGAGGAGAGGAGGGAGTGAGAGAGAGAGAGAGAGAGAGAGGAGAGGTGGAGGGTAGTGAAAATAGTACCTTCTCAGTGGTTTTTGTGAAAATTGGACGATGACTATCTGCAGACTTAACGTCAAGAAGGAGGAAGGGAGCCGAGGGTAGCGATGGCGAATGTTTGTGGAGACAGTGAAGCGGATGAGGACGACCAGGGAAAAGGGGCATCGTTGGTGTGAGAGAGAGAGAGAGAGAGAGAGAGAGAGAGAGAGAGAGAGAGAGAGAGAGAGAGAGAGAGAGAGAGAGAGAGAGAGAGAGAGAGAGAGAGAGAGAGACCGAGAGAAATGGAGAAGGAAAAATCAATGGAGGAAGTGTGACAGATAGATAAGCTTGAGGGAGCAGGTTAGTGGCTTCTGGTAAGGGTGTGGCCAAGACGATGGATTTTCAGGTGAGCTTATTTACACTTTTTTAATGTTTTTTAGAAAGTCTCGATTTCTCACGATCTCGATGAGCAGCCGCGGAGGTTGCCTGGTCAGCGTTACGGTGAAGATGAGACAGACCACTGGACCGGGAAATTATATCGAAGAGAGGAAATATATTTTTGTCTCGCTTATTATTATCGCGGGGATGAAATGGCGTGAAAAAGGGAACTGGTGCTCACATCCCATCCATTTGAGGTGCGTCATGTTAGTGTGTGTGTGTGTGTGTGTGTGTGTGTGTGTGTGTGTGTGTGTGTGTGTGTGCGTGTGCGTGTGCGTGTGTGTGTGTGTGTGTGTTGTGTGTGTGTGTGTGTGTGTGTGTGTGTTGTGTGTTATATTGAGTGGTCCTTTAACATGTGTACGTTATATCTCACTTTCTAATCATATTAGTGTAGGGAGGGGGTGAGGCGAGGGAGAAGGAGGGTAGGGGGGGGAAATAAGAGAGAGATAGAGAGAAGAGAGATATAGAGAATAGAGATGAGATATGAGAGATAGAGAGAGAGTAACAGGAGAAAGAAGAGAGGGAAGGTAGGGAGGGGGATGGGGGAAGGAAGGTAGCGATGTAAAAGAGAGTGAAGCAACACCAGAGGCAAAAAAAGGACACGAGGAGAAGGGGTCCAGGGATCAGCTGCGCTGAGACGAGCAGCGACGAGCGAGCGCGCGAGCGCGAGAGCGTCCGCGCGCTCGCGCGCGAGCATGAGAGAGAGCGAGCGTCGCTGCGAGCGATCTAGATCGAGAGAGAGCGAGAGGAGAGAGAGAGATAGAGAGAGCGAGCAGCGAGAGAGAGCGCTCTCTCTCCTCTTCTTCTCTCTCTCTCCTCCTTCTCTCTCTCTCTCTTCTCTCTCTCTCTCTCTACACACACACACACACACAAAACACACACACCACACACACACACACACTCATACACACACATAGATAAAAGAGGGGAGTAGAGAAGGGAGCCAGCGTCCTTTCCCCTCCCTCCGTTTTATCTGGTCTCTCCCACTTCTCTTGTTCTCCAGTTATATACTTGGACCTCCCACAACACTCTTCTTCTCTTCTTCTCTTCCTCCCCCACTCACCTCTTTGTAGACTCCAATTATGCTATTCTACTTTTATTTCTCTGTAGTATCAACCTTTGTCTTTATTATGTGTGTGTGTGTGTGTGTGTGTGGTGTGTGTGGTGTGTGTGTGTGTGTGTGTGTGTGTATGTGTGTGTGTGTCTTCGTACCTGTGATAACATTAGTTTTATTTATAATTTCATTTGTGTCTCTGTTTCCCTTCCTGTCCTTTGTTTTCTAATCGGTGTGCCAAACCATGCATTACTTTTGTCCTTGTTTCCGGGGCATCCTTTGTCATTAGTCTTTGTATATTATTTCTATCAAAAATGTTTTAGCACCTTTGTGACACAGGAACAGAACCATTAACAGCACATCGTTTTTGCCGTCCTGCTAACCTGTTCTGCTTCTTCTATCATAATCTGATTTTTCTAACCTCATATTACCTCTCGCAACACTTTCATCCGTTCCTTCTTTAATGTTATCTATTATCTCACATCCTCTCTCTCTCATTCTCTCTAGATCGCGAGCATCTCGCTCTCCTATCTACTCTATCATCTCTAGTCTCAGTAAATAGCTCTCTACTCTCGCTCTCTCACTCTCATCTCTCTCTACTCGATCCTCTCTACTCGTCTCTCTAGTCTATCTCATCTCTCTCTCTCTCTCTCTCTCTCTCTCTCTCTCTCTCTTTCTTTCTCTTTTTCTCTGCTTTCTTTCTCTTTCTCTTTTTCCCTTTCTTTACTCAAGTGGAATCTCGTTCTCAACCAGTTATTATTTTTCTATTGTCTACGTTCCCTCTCCTTTTCCTTTCCCTCCCTTCCCCTCGCTTTCTTCCTTTAAACTTCTATTTCTCTTCCCGTGGCCAGACGTTGTATTGTCAAAGGGTTAGTTTCCCCCTTTCCATTCAGCTTGAAGAGCGTGAGTCTTTGCCGTGAGTGCGTAATGGATTGGGAAGAACTTGAACTGGGACTCATGAGGTCAAATATCAGCTATCAATAACAGTAATTGAAGGCCGAGTTATCAATTGCAGTATAAGATAGTTTGGTTTGGTCGAGGCATTGAAGTCATTGATCTTTTTATTTTTTGTCTGGTCTTTTTGGGAGACGATCAAGTGGAACGATACGCAGGTGTGGAGGATAATCAAGGGTTGGCGATTTCTTCAACAAGTGAGTGTTTGGTATTGTTATCGAGAGGAACGTAAATTAAGCTTGTGAGGTTTGTTAGTAGATAGACGGAGATGCTGTAGGTGACTGTAGAGAACGTTCATGATACACATTCAGTGTTGTACGCTGCCTATTGATCGGTTCTCAAATGAAGTTAAGAATAGTCACTACTGTAGTCTAAACCAATCTAGATTAATGTAATTAGTTTAAAGTTGAGAACCGGTTGGGAAGTATCTACTGAACCATGAGTAGCAGCAGTGAATTAGGCTCTAGATACAGGTAATGAGCCATGGTTATCATGTGAAGCTCCGCATTCCT
>JAPQNM010000038.1:20793555-20796055 GCA_029783475.1 Metacarcinus magister
TCAAAATTCGCTGACGATACAAAATTGCCAGTAAAGTAAACTACGACAATTGACAGAAGGAGAGAAGAAAAGTCGTACACAATAAACCTAGATCGACTCTCTAAACACTCGTTCTTGCGCCAAATATATGGTGGCCAAATGGAAAATGAAAATGAAATTTTATTTTTTATTTAACATTGATAAATTTTTGCAAGGTTAGGTACTTACTACACACGTGAAAGAAGGAACAATGATTCGACGTTCAGTATTCTCACATGAAATATGGTTTAAAATACTTTCACAGTAGAAACAAGGAAAAATGATCTGGGAATTTACAATATCAAACGATTTAAAACCCAGTCAGCATTGCTCAGAGGTAGTTTTTTATTTTTACATAAAAGATTTAACAGATTGGTCGGCTTTTATTGGGCGAACTTTCGAAAAAATTATTTAAATCAGAAAAAAAAAAAAAAAAAGTTAATTTAAAACTCGCATAATTCACTAGTACAACCACATCTGGAGGTAGTAGGTGTCAGATATTGCGTACAGTTCTGGTCCCCATTTATTACAGACAAGGACATGACCAAACGGGAAAAGGGAAAGAGGTCCAGGCAAAGAAATAATAAACAAAAAAAATGATTCCAACCAAGGTCAGGCTTAAAAAAATACAACCTTATGAAGAAAAGGCTTCTTTTAAAGAACCCTAAACTTATTTCAGCCTAGAAAATAAAACGAAGGTATCGAGGGGATTTTTTGATTGAAATTGTTTTGAAATTTTTGTGAAAGAATCATGTGTGGGTTCAACACAAGAGAATCCCAAAAGGAGTCCGTTAATATCCAGAGCAGGGGAAACGACATTATTATTTACAAATTATTTTGTCGATCAAAAATATTTATTATAAACCATAAGACCGTCACATCGTTTTTAAGGATTTTATTGGAGAAAATTTTCAGCTCAAAAACAAAGCCAAAGCACTTCTTTTTCAATCGGGTCGTTAACGTTGGAAACAAAAAATTATCTGGTGTATGCACACCGCCCAAGTCTGTCGACAGGGTAGTATAGGCTAAATGGTAGTGTAAATACAATTACTACTTTCAAAAAACAGACTTGGACAAAATATTTAGGAAGACAATCAAACAACTAAAATACTTCTATCCTCCGTTAACGTAGCAAACTTTGACTGAAGTTTCTTTCCTGATCGGTACCTATCTTAGAAAAGGGACGAAACGAAATGTCCATTCTTAACAGACGTCGCTAGTGGCCCCTGACGCATTCACTTGCCAGAAGTAGTCTGGTAGTTGGTAGTAAGTAGTAGTGGAGTCGGAGTGAAAGTAAGCAGGAGTATAGTGATAGTTACTAGTTAGTTCTTATTGTTTTTTACAGGTTAAAACTTTCCTCCAAGTTTTCATGTTGCATTTTGTGGTTCGGTTCTTCCTTTCTGCCAGCATGGCTGGTGGGTGGGGGGAAGACTACACCCTTAATATCCTATATACTTCACTCTAGAGTTGATAGTGTAGCCTCTATCACCCCAAAACAAGCCTCGTTTTTTTATAGGGAACAGCATGCAGGAGCAGGAAATGGTGAATGTGGGGGGGGGGTGATATGAGGAGTGTGAATGTTATTGGCATAAGTATGGTGGGGTGGGGGGTGGTTGGGGGGGTGGTTGTTTAGCTTATAGCTGATCTCTCTATCAAGTGACACAGATATACTACTATAGATAAAGAGGCTAGAAAGTATCCAATATCTGAGAGAGCTGATATAATCTAAGTAGCTATTAACCATATCTGAGCAGATAGGGAAGATAAAGCAGAAGGAATATACTATGATAAAGATACCGTCTTAGAGTCGCAGAGAGAGGGTCCTAGGAACATCAAGATCCTCGTACTAAGGGAAGAAGAGTGTGTGGAGTGAAGAAATAAGATTAGGGCAGGGCGAGTAGGGGAGAGAAAGAAAGGATAGAGACGAAGATGGAAGAAAGGATAAGTTTTAGCGAGAGAGGAAGAAATGAGAGGAGAAAGAAAGGTAGGAAAATAAGAATAGCTAGCACAAGGAAGAAGAAAAAGAATGAGTAATAGGAGAGAAAAAAGGAGAGGAGAGAAGGAAGAAGGAAAAGAAGAAAAAAAAAAGATAAAGGAGAAAGAAGGAAAAATGTGCGAGAGAAAAAAAAGGAACGAAAGGGGAGGGGTAAAGGAGGAGTAAAAGGGGAAAAGAAGGAAAAAAAAAAACAAGGAAAAGAAGCCAAAAAGAAGAGGCTGCAAGGGGGAATGGAATAAATTGCAAAAGGAAAAGTAAAGAGAAAGAGGGGGGTAGGGTGGTGGAGGTCAAATAATGAAGAAAAAAAAAAAAAAAACAAGGTGAACAAATGAGAGGAGGACAACCAGGGAAAAAGAGAGAGATTTGGCGGGGGATAGGAGGAAGAGTACAAAGAAAATACAGATGGAGGACAAAACCGGGGATGGGGGAATAAAAAGGAATCAAAATGAAAGAGAAAAGAGGAAAAGAAAGGAAAAAGGACAGGAG
>JAPQNM010000038.1:20816055-20826055 GCA_029783475.1 Metacarcinus magister
TGTAATTCCATTTCTTTATTGGCAATTAAGATTTCCATTAAAAATCATCAAAATCAATGATCTTTGGAAGCGCTGACCCCATGTTCTTTTACTTTACAGATCAACTCAACATTGACAACGACAACCTGTAACAATTCTCCTTAAGGAACCTAATTCTGGTAATTCCTGTTCCTACTGCAATTCAGGAATGTCAGCAAATGAAAAGCCAAGTTAGTAATTATCTGACTTCATGCTCTCCTCCTTTCTACAGATACTACAACTTGATTCATAATGATTATTGTAATAAATTAATCAGGATGAAAGTGATCTCTCCAGGGACAATAATATTCATTGAATCTTACAGCTTTTCATTTATTTCTAATCATTCTGAACTGGTTAGTTTACCAGTTTGGCAAGTATGCAAAGGTTCCCTAAGCAGCTGTACAAGTAAACTCCACAATAACAGAAAACTGAGCTTCAAGCATGTTTGAAAACTATAACCACATTTCTTAAAATTCTTCAAATATTTGAAAATGTTTGGTTCTATAAACTATTATCAAAATATTCTAATTGACTGATGGTGAATAACCAAAGATAATTTTTTCTTCATACATGAGAACCTTCAACATTAAATTAGGACTTTAAAAATATTCATACTCTGTTGGCCGAGTCAAGTTCCTATGAGAAATACTGAAACTAAATTTAAACAGCTATATAATCTATAAGTATTTTACCAAAGTATATATTAAAAACAACTTTACCAAATTATATACTCTGGAGTTACTTTACCAAATTTGTTTGCACTGAAAACTGAAATCTGTAAAATATAACATTTACTAAAATTGTGCATAAACCTCGTCATACATTACTTGAACAGCTTACATTAATAAATCCAAAAGTGCATGTTTGACTGGGCATATCAAGAGTACCACCTTTATAAAAACAAATTTAGTTCAAAATATTTTGGTGACCTAGGAAAATTAAATTCTCTGCCCTTTAGCATATTGTATACACATTAATGAAGTTAGTTTTGGCCTCCCTACTGACAAAATTTAATGATGGGTTAAGCTTTATTTTCTTGTGAGCAGCAGTATTATTTATTTTAGAAGATGGTGTAGCCTCCACCTGACCCTCCAGATAAGAAGCTGCCTTTCTTCTGACTGGCTGCCACATGTGCCCCTGAAGCAGCTGCCAACTGGGCTGCATTGGGAGCAACACCAGGAGGAGGAGGAGGAATGGAGGGTTGGCTGATGCCATCAAATCGAGCTCCACTTTCATAACCATTCTGAGGAAGAAACATAAATGTAGTAAGTTTTTGTTAAACCAATTTTAACACCTAGGTGACAGGTGATGCATCTGTGGACATCTCAAGGGAACATTAGGCGACACACATCCATCAAGATAATATCAAACATTATAATATGAGGGGATTGCTTTGTACACGAGTTGCCAATGCTAACAAAGTTGCTCCTCGTTTTACACACCCTTCACCAGCTGTGTCAATCTCTTTCTTGAATCAACCATCAGTGCAGTATCATCTTCAATCAGCAGCCGATTCAGATTCCACTCTACCATCAGCATCCATCAAACTCATACTTTGCATTTACTTTCCTTACAATACCATCACAAATATTAAGCAACATCACACATCCCTGACAGCCCTACTCAAACAGGAAATAAATTGCTCAAATTTCCCACTCTAACAAATACTCTATTATTCACATAAAAACTCTTCATTCCATTTAATAATCTATCATCTAGGCATGGAAAATTCATGATACCATAATGTATTTCATAGTCCTGAGTTCGAGTCCTGCAACAGGCTAGCCACTTTTCTTTGGAAAAACTGCCGAGAGGCCAGAGATCACCCACATGCTGCCATAACACTATCCTCGACTGGGACTGCAACTTAAATGCATCGTGGTGTTTCCACGGGTAGCATGAGCCTCTTAATAAGAAACGAGGCGTCACTTTAAAAAATATAACCTGCGCTACTAACAGGCGGAGACCGATCAATTCAACGCCTCCATCAAGCCTACCGCCGCCAAAAAATAATACCATATTAAGATCCACTTATCTTCAAGTACCAATTTTGTACCTGCCTTTATTATAGATATATCAACTACTTACCAATACAAGAACATTCTGGCCAGGTTGATATGGAGAACTTGAAGCAGCAGCAGCTGCAGCTGCAGCTTGTGGATGCTGATAGTATCCTGGAACTTGCTGCAGGTACATTTGCTGTGGCTGTTGCTGCATATAAAGAGCTGCTTGGTGCTGTTGTTGGGCTTGATGAGATAAGGCAACCTTTTGAGCCTGTTGAGCTGCAGCAATGTTCTGAAAAGTGATTTTAAGCAAATATTTAAAACATATTCAACAATTAATAAAGTCTAACAGCTCCTAATATTGTACTAAAAAAAAGCTGGTCCTTTTTCACAGCTCTGCAAATATCTTATTGTACTGCATTTCTTCCAATGCTCTTTTATGTGCTATCAATGACCATCTCATCTGGGTACCTTTCTAGATTGCAAATTACAGATTCTGTATCATTAAAGCTCAGTACTACTCCGAGTAGCCAGGCATGGTGTTGCTTTTATGCTCACCATTATTTGAGCCTCCCATTTTGTAAAGTATGACTCAATATGGTAATCAAGCCATGAAGAATCCTCCCATTTTGTAAAGTATGCCTCAATATGGTGAGCAAGCCATGAAGAATACTAAGACATTTGAACTCACATTAATGTTAAACTGAGGCAAATGCAAGGGAACACATTATAGCATTAGCCGTTTTGCACTGGTCAAATGGGGTAACGAACTCTCACTTAGCACCATTCTTCCTTAATACTCGAGCTCTGGACATTACAGCAGCTTGTCAAGTAATATATTATTACCCAAATCAGGAAAAATGACATTCAAACACTTAAAAGTGCTGCCAGAAGCATCCTGATCCTCCATTCTTAAGACAGTTTCTTAGTTCCACTGCATGTTTTGGACCTTTAAGGAGAGGATATGGACCATTTCAGTTTTTCATCATGCCTAAAGGTATGATGAGGCTGAAGTAATAGTGAGCATAAATCAAGCACAGTAATGTGGGCAAATCCTTGGAAAGAAGGCAACTGCCAACTAGCTCTGGTGACATTGAAAGATAGTTTTGTATATTCTATACTTGACAATTAAGAAAGGAACCAAGGTAAAACAAAGGCTAATCACATTCCAAAATGTCATGAGTGCAAAGTTTATCATATTTGCAAGTCCATGGAAAGGCACCATACATTAATTTTCTTATCTGCAATTAGTTTTTTCTAAGAACTAAAGTCAAGTCTATTCTATTTTTTTTTCTATAGATCTGACACCTCTTTATCTCCAGGAATGTCGCCCAAGGGAATGGACAAGGCAGAAGAGCCTCCTCCTCTCCATATCCACACACTCCCTCCTTGCTAGTTCAGTAACCTTATTCCTCGATCAGCAACTCTTTCATGCATGTACTCCTTCTCCCTAACCTTCCATCTTACAACTGGCTTTCCTCTCCTACAGCTCTTTGTTTCTCTTACATACATTTTCTTTACAAACTCTTCATTCTTCTTTCTCTCCATATGACCAAACCATTTCAACGTATTTTTTTTCACCCATTCCACTACACTCCATTTGCACAAGATCCTATGTCACATCTTTCTTACACACTTTCATTGCTCTCATCCTTCCATCTAGTTATATCGCATGCTCCTCTCATATAACTCATTTACGCAGCAGGTACTCTGCTGTACTGCTGTACCCTATTCCATATCCAAGTCTCTGATCCATACATCAATGTTGGCAGGAGAATACTGTTCCTTAAAACTCTCCATGAACACGCTTCTTCCTCTCATAAAACTTGCAAATGATCTTATGACACACTTGCCTTTCACAGCTCTCATATTTCTCCTTCCATCTCTGTATTGTTGCATAGCACTATTCCCAAACACTTACACTTTCACTTTCTCAAATTTATCTCCACCTAGAACTACCTCACACCTTCCTACTGCTGGCACACGCATCCTATACTTCCCTTCTTTCAAAAACTATCACCTTACTTTTCCCAGCATTCACTTTTAGCTTCCTTCTCGTACAGTTGGTTCCCAGCTCCGCAGTTAGGACTGTACTGTACTACATACACTAGGAAATTAATCCACTAATCTCTGAAGTTACTCTTCACTCTGCAAACAACACTATCATCTGCAAACAGGCATGCCATCACTGCCCAACCCATTCCATTCATGTTCAGTTTTGTACTTACATTCCACCCTTTCCTTTCCTAAATCCTCCCTGCTCCTCGCTAACCTTCCCTTCAGTTACTTCCATAAATCTCTCCATCAAGACTCTCTCATACACTTTATACTTTTCCTGGTACACTAAGCAAACTTATCCCTCTATAATCATTACACTCATCTAGTGAAGTGAAGTCGTCTTATACAACTTCTAAAATTGTAACTTTTAGAGTACATTAATTGCAAATAATGGTCTTAAAAAATATTTCATAATCACCCTCCATCTTTGCTATCCTGACCATCATACACACAAGCTACTCTAGCACCACCATGTTGCTTTCACACATTGTACTCAAGATTTAATTATATGACACGTGTGCTCATGTTGGGCACTCACGCCCCAACCAATAGTGTTCGCTGGGATCAGAGATATCATCAAGGAACACTCATGATTTTCCATAACAAATGTATGGGAAATGCTATAATTGATCCCTTTGATTCACAATATATCGCAAACCAGATGTTGTAGATATAAACCGGGAGTTATCATTGGAGTTCATATTTTTTCTCAATTACTGAAATATAACAATGCATCGATCCAAGAAAAGTTTTGAGATATTTAGAGAGGAAGGTTGCTCCTCAGTGTACCAGTTTTTATTAAATTCTGCTTTCATTCATTAAAGAATGCATGATGACCACAAGAGTTAACGGTAGAGCAGAAAACATGAGCGATATCATGCTCGTCTGCAATCAGTTCAAAGATGTCAGAAGAACAGTTGGGCCAACTGACACCCACTGGGCAGATTTCAAGGGGGATGAGAACAGTACCAGTACGAGTATTCAGTTGGGAATCAAGGGACACTGGGAAAGGTTTCCCATTAGGGTCTTTGAGGGTGGGAATAGCTTGAATTGAGGCTGATTCTGAGTCAAGAATCACTAGGCAAGATCTGTCAGGTCGTGTGTGGAAGGTTACCTTTCCCACCTGTCTTTGGATGCAATTTTGAAATTGAAAATTATAGAGCATGAGCAGGAATATGAAGTATTTGTTCCATAGGCAAGGACCAAATAGGCTGGATAAAGAAAGGTGATTAGTAGTACTAGATAGGCATGGGTGAGGGTGATAGAAGGAGGGGACAGTCTGGTTTATGGAGGAGGGAGGGGTCAGAGTAAAGGGTTGGCGAGTGGTTTTAGGTTTTCAGGGTATGTATGGTTCCAAGCTGGTTTATCATATAATAGAGGACGATATAGAAGTAGGGAGGGATTGGTGATGGTGTTAAGGAAGCAGGTACAAAGGGAGATGGAAGGGACGAGTGAGTTGACAGGTGGCCGGTTAGGGAAGTTTTCAGAGAAGAGGTCAGAGGCTTGTCTGTGTCAGAGCCAGTGAAGTCTGGGGGATAATTTTTTTGAGGTGCATTCCCTGATGCACCTGTTGAATATTGATTTCCATAATTGGCCATGGTGAGCCTAATTGTAAGTGAAGGAAATAACAAGCCAGCTCCCCATAAACTCCATGGGGCATTGATAGAGGCAGGATATAACGTTCCAATGGCAACCACAGGCTGTTAATGACTGAATTTGTAGTTAGCTTTTCATCCTCTTACCACGGCTCTCACACTTTAGGAAAAGAAGGAAATTGTGGGAAGTAAGAAAGAAAATACATAAAACGAAGAGAAATAAAGCTAGAAAAAAGAAAAAGGCCAAGCCGAAAATTGGCTGCACCAGAAACTAAAGTCTGAGGCTGTAGAGGAAGCCAAAAAGGTCTCAATCACAGTATTGGGCCACAATTTCTCGTCCCAATCCCCCTCCACATTGTCAATGGGCTTGGAAACAGAGGGGAGCCTGGGTGAAACATGCAATGAAGGACTGGAGTGGTTTTATACCTAGTTTTATCTAAACACGTCATAATTGTTTCAACAACTGCTCTGTCTGAGAGAACTAAGCGTTCTGGTATTTATCTGCCAGACAAAGCAATGTTTGGTGTTGAAGCAAAGGTTGGCCTGGCAACATGTCTTCCCTAAGAATTAAATAAAAACTTACGTAGCGAGAAAGATAAGCCCACATACGGAAACTACAAGTACAACTATTGATGATTTGCACAGTACTGGTGAATTCAACATAAACATAATAAGACTAAATCTGAAGTAGTCTTGTGTTGTGTGTGAAAGAAGAGACAAATGGTGATCAATTCTGTACAAAATATGGGTCCAATATTCACGTAACACGTGGGATAGAAATTGAGATTGGTGAGGACTTCGGTTCTGAAGTTATATGCCATAACTGTTATACTGAAGCACGAATATCTGTTTGGCAAGTGGCAGGCAGTAAATTGGTGAAGTAGTCAATAGAATAAAACAGCATCTGATGGGCTAAAAAGTAAAGGTACCAATTCCAGAAGTTGACTGGAAAGGAACTCGGAAGTATTATTGCCATTGTTATAAGTAGAAGTGAGGATGAAATGTATAAATTAAGAGCTAAAGACGGTGTTCTCATGAAATTGTACAGTCAGTCTGAATTTGGTATCAGTAAGCAGTCATTCTTGACCTAGACTGATGTCCCTGAAGGCAAAGAAATTTTGTTAAGAAGTGGTGCTGCTTTGGCAATTGTGGAAACAGGTCAAGCTTTCTTTGGATGTCATTGTACAAAACATTGTGCAGCCAACATATGCCAATACAAGAAATGTAAATTATGAAAGTCAAAATGTCATAACAGTATGTCATGCAAAAATAAATCATGCAGTTTCTTTAGTTTTTCTCAATATTTTTGTATATAATATTTTTTTACTTAGCATGAGTCATTGCTGGATAATTTTTAGCTAAAGCTGTGACTCAACTAATTGGTTAAGTTTATTTTATCTTGATGTAATGAACTACTTGACACTGTTATGAAGCTCCAGCTGTGGCTTGACCATTAGGTTAATGGTTTTTAATACATACTGTAGAACTCAAGTTATTAATATTGTGAAAGTGTAGTTACCAGTTTCTAAAAAAAAACTAATTCTAGCAGTTTTTTTTACATGTTATAATAGGTTTGCAAAATCAAAATATCTTAGTCTATTTTAACCTCGATTCACTGTGGTGATTTGTTACATCTAGTTTCGTCACACAAAGCTGTTGCTGAAACTAGTTTTGACTAAAACCTTCAGCTAAAACTAAGTTTAACCTTTTTAATCTTATAATTTGACTCATTTCGGATTTTAACTGCAATATATATATATATGAATGCAAGAGAAAGTCTTGTACATGCCGATTGCTAAAATTTACAGTCTGCACTTCAAAGAGTGCATGTAAAGAAAACTTAAAATAAAGGCTCTTTGTACTACTGGTATTAAGAAAACTAGAAAATAAAAAAAATGGTGCAGTAGCATTATTTAGACTACCATGTTCAATAAGTAAGATCATATTATCTTTTGTGTAACAAGAATATAAAAAAATTAAGACTATGCAATGGCCTAGTGGTTAGCGTGCGGGTATTACGAGCTCAGTGACCCAAGTTTCAGTCCCAGCACGGGCTGGCCACTTTTCTTTGCAAAACCACCAGTGGCTGAAGATCACCCACATGCTGCCATCAACAATATCCTCAACTGGGACTGCAACATGAAGTTGCATCATGGAGCTTCTGCGAACAGCATGAGCCTCTCAACAGGTAACAAGGAGTCACTTAAAAAAATCTAGCATTCAAGCCTCCAACAAGCCTACTAGTGCCATAGGATCAAGACATTAAAAAAATAAATAAGAAATGCAAGTTTAAAAAGCAGTTTTCTTACATTTTTTTCTAGTCTTTCACCTGTGGTACCGGTAGGCTTGAAGGAGGCTCTCTTTAGATGGTCAGCCTCTGCCCCTTAGTAGCGCAGGTATTTTTTATTTTTTTCTATATCAATTAACCATTGGCGCCAGTAGGCATATGAAGGCACAGATGGACTTGCCTCGCCTATTATTTGGCATAGGTTTTCAGATTTTTTTTAGTGACGCCTCAAATGTTTACGTTCTCTCTTGAATATGTTGAGAATGTGCAAAGCTATCTGCTACTACAGTCTCAGATGCATATAACATTGTAAGTCCCGTCTGAGGACAGTATGGCAGCAATTTGGGTAGTCTTTGGCCACTCGGCGGTGATATCAAAGAATGAAAAGTGGTCAGCGAATAACGGGGATTCAAACCTGGGAACCTAGGCTTGCATACCCGAGCGCTAGACCACTGTACCACTACCTTCCCATGATAGTGTTATGGTAGCATTTGGATGATCTTTGGCCACTCAGCAGTAATACCAGAGAAAAGTGGCCAGCGGATAGTGGGACTCGAACTCAGGACACTAAGTTCCCCAGCCCGACCGCTATCCACTAGGCTACCGCCTCCCCTATAACTATATCAAAGATTGCCTTTAACTTAAGCTGATATTATGGAGACATGTTCATGACTGGAATGTGATCACAAAACTTTTGCATGTAACTTGTGCCTTACTCGCATCAGTTAGCAGCCTTTGAGGTTGCTACCCGATAGTTATATAGCTATTGAAAACTAACTGTAAATAAGCAGCAAGCATAGCATGTACTTATGGCAAACAATAAACAAATCAACAGCTGTGCTAGTTGACCATTGATGTGAAATTGGCAATTTGATTAAACTTGAATTTTGTAACTTTCCCAGATTTTGTTTGAATTTTCTGAAATCCAGGAAATTGAGTCCATTGTACAGAATATAAATGACAAAAATGCTGTAACTGCTTTAACAGCATGAACACATGAGTCTGTTGGTGCATAGACACTGAGTAATCACATGAACTTTCAAAATAATCGTCTTGTAGAAACACGAGTTACACAACAAATAGCCCAAACTGAGAGATTTAGACCAACAAAAGTTACAGGACTACAGTAGAATTTCCCATCTAACGAATAATTGGTGCCAAAAAAAATGCGTTAGATATAGACGCAAAACTTAGGCCGAGTCATTTTCACCTATTTTTGCCCTTCTGAGTGTTATTTTGACTTAAAATCCATACAAATTATATATAAAATTAGAAGAATTAATAATAAACCAACCTGCAAATGAAAGCTCCCCCTCGTAAAGAGCGTGTTTTATGCCAAACATTTTCTTAAATTTATCAAACCATCCAACAGAAGCAGCAAAGGGTGGCAGATCTTTTTATTTTGTTCTTTTTAATGAGGGTATTGTAGAGAACGAGGGCTTGGTTTCTTGTTTGAACACCATTGATACTTCCCCCATCCTTGAACTTTCGCTCTATCCACTTTTCAAGATAGAACTCCATCATGGCAACAAGGCGATTGGACGCAGAATAGTTCGTTAGCACCCTTTTAGATGCATTAGCATTGCCACTAAAAAACTTTTTTGCAACACCCAGGATGGCCTTAATTTCACTTTTCTGTCTCTTAAAGTTACGCACTGTGCCCTCAGAAAACCCAGTCATCTTCACTATCTCACAATTCTTGTGGCCTTTTTCAATCAATTCAATCACCCTCGCTTTATCTTCCATCGTAAATTTATTTAATTTCTTTCCAACATGAGTAGCCCACTGGTTCATTTTCCTTACGTTCTTCAAGGTTTCCTCTCACCACTCCCCTCTCTGCTACCTGAAGCTAGGGCAGACATCATGAGAGGTGTAACACACCACCAGACAATGAGACAATGAGACGAGCACAATGGAACAGGGTTGAAAGATAGCAGCGCGGGACTGACGAAAGTGACCATTGTTGCCAGCAAAAATTCAAGGATCCGCAAGAAGTTTGAAATTCGATCCCGAGCGCCCGGAATAATTGCCGTTAG
>JAPQNM010000038.1:20834485-20841985 GCA_029783475.1 Metacarcinus magister
GGAAGGTTCCACTTGTAATCCCATACATCAATGGTTCTCCAACAATAGTGGTGGATGGCTTGGCAAACTTTTAAGATGTTTTTCGGCATTGTGCTGACGGATGGCTAGTCAGGACATTTGTTGTCATCATCCTATCCTCTTTGAACCATGAAAATCACTCTTGAATTTGTGTACGCCCCATAACTTATCCCTGAAAGCTGTCATCAACATCTTGTTGATATCAGTAGCAGTTTTGCCAAATTGAAAACAAAATTTTAATCAAACATTGCTTGTGAAAATCAATACTTTTACAAATTGCAAAAAACAGACACAAAATTGTCAATGCGAGTAATGCATTGACAAATGTCCACAGCAGGATTTCTGCTTGCAATGCAAACTGATGCAGCACCTACTACACCCCCATTTGTACAGCAGAGCATCAGGCCAGGAATTTTATGACTATACCTCAACTATGTAGTGTCTGAGCGTGTGCGTGTGCATGTGCATGTGCATGTGTGTGTGTGTGTGTGTGTGTGTGTGTTTACCTAACTTCTGCATAATGCAGTTTTGGTGTAATCAAAGTAATTAATTTCCTCATCATATCTTTATCTAGGAAGTAAAAAGCCATCCATGTAGTCCTTATTATCATGAATGCATCACCAAATATTTAATCAATACGTTTCTCTGGTGATAAGTTGTCCTGTATTACAACTTCCAAATCTTTCTCTTCTTTTTCTATTAATATAATACTGTATCCTAACTTATATGTCCATGTGGGTCTTATTTCACTCTACCCCATTTCCAATCCAATCTTGCTCCATTCATATATCTTGTTTATATAATTCTATCAACTTTTTGCAATCCTTTTGTTTGTGTGTGTGTGTGTGTGTGTGTGTGTGTGTGTGTGTGTGTGTGTGTGTGTGTGTGTGTGTGTGTGTGTGTGTGTGTGTGTGTAATTCACCATGGTTTGGAGGATCACATGTTGGACTCGTGATCGTCAGCCATTACCCTTCCCAAAAGAGCTGAGAGCTCATAGAAATGGATCTATGGATAAGGCTGAGACCTCTCACATCACACACACACACATTCCCTTGCTCAAGGGAGACAGTAACTTTTCCCTGTCAGTGAAAAATCTTTAGCAACCTCAGCACGGTTCAAACCCATGCCTTTTTAGGTGATGAGTGAGTCGTTCCACTGGACCACGGGAGTGTGTGTGTGTGCGTGCATGTGTAGCACTAATGTTACAACTTATGGTGACAATGAATTACTTGGATATGTGGATAACTGAATCACAAGGCTTAGGGATTTAAATTAATGACAAGAGCAATTTGGAAGGGACCTATGAATTGCATATTCAATTTAATGAGAGGACTTTTACTGTTTGGGCAGCTTTCACATGCCAAAAAGAAAAAGTGATACTAAGCATCAATATAGGATGTATATATATATGTTGTATTTAAGACAAGATTATGAGAAAATTAAGAAGATAGTACATAATGTTTTGAAAAAAAGTATATTTTCTGACATTACTAATATTGATATGATTAGTTTATTTCCTGAAGAAATGTGACAATTATTCTAGTCACAAAGGTGACCAAGCATTAAATGATTTTAAAAGAATGATTTTACATGGCAAGTTTCATTTAGATAACATTCAAATGATTAACTTTTGTTATGAACTTAAAAAGATAAGAATGAACATAATTCAGGATTACAAAATGCATATTAGCAGAAATAAATTACTCAAAGGATTTTTTTTTCCAAAGCCAAGGTGATTATGAATGGTAATTACACAGCCAAATTATGTATGCTGATTGAATATGGGAAATACTATTGATTGCTTGAACAAGACCACACAAAGAAGCAATATTACACTGTAGCCACAACACTATAAAAAAAAGAAGAAAAAAAAACTGCAGGATAAATATGAAGCCATGGAAAATTAAATCATTCAATATACTAATGTAAAATTCCTCCAAACTTTACATAAAAGCACAGCCATGCAATTAGCATTGTTAAGGTTTTCAGGTCACAAATTTTAGTTTCTGACATTACCTTACTAATTATCATGCAAGTAATATGGCTAGAACTGACTTCTAATATGAATCTATTTAACAATTAAAAAGGAATATATGACTAGTATATTCACTTTCCATTCCAACATAAAACAGCAGCTTACAACTCCTAATTATAGATGAAATATCAACTAAAACTATAAAACTAATTTGAACGTGAAACTGCTACATTACTACTTTTTAATAAACATTCTTCAGACCACAGAGCAAACCTTATATGTAAGATGTAATTACCAAATTCATGCATATGGGTAAAGTTCAAATTCAACCAATCGAGTATATTAAGCCTTTGTGGTGAAAAAACTCAATATTTCCTTTCTTGTATTGTTCATAAATATTTTTGTCCTGATCATCTTCATTCCTTTCTTTGTTTTACTTGAACTACAATTACATTTGTAAGTGCAGTGCCAACATACATGTCAGTTTATCATGTATTATCATCTGCAATTTAGTGAATAACCATTGATATTTTGGTTGTACATGGTGTTCCGAGTAATCTCACTGTATTTATTAAAACTCCAAAACCCTAAACGCAATGGGTTGCACTGTGCTTAAACACAGGTTACCAGTGTGTACCCAACAACGAAAGGTTGTTACCAAAATTGTTCTTTTCTTTGTTTGATTAATTCAAAATCCTGGCTTAATGCACATCATATTTGTCTCAAAGTTTTGATTTTTGCAGTCATCAATGGGTCTTGTCTCATACCACTGGTTTCTGCTCTATGAAAGATCTAAGATAATCTATCTTTTTCTTCTCTTCCCACTAATCGCCACCTTCAGCGCACCTAATTCCAAACTGGCCACCGACCTACAGGGTCTTCAATAATTCATAAATCTTTCAAGACACACCACAACTTTGCAAAACTTCACCACCCATATCTAAATTATCCACTCCACTAATTCATTATCTAAGGGGGTGTACGGCTGAAAAATGCTATTTTTCCAGATAGGGTCGAAAATCTGATTTACTTGACTAAAATATGGTCATGGTGGGTGCCTGATTCTTACCATGTTGTTTGCATGTATGGTACATAAGTATTTTTTCAATAAAAGATAAAAATCTTGCAACTGCTGGCAGCATTAAGCTGCAGGTGATGCAATGGACATAGGCAGGACACGTCATGCACCAAACAGATAATAGATACTGTTAGAGTAACAGCATGGTAAAAGAAGAAAGGGCAGACAGGACTAAATTGAGAGATGAGATAAGCAGTTTTGCTGGTGTAACCTGGAATAGACAGGCAGCTGATGGAGATGAGAAGAGAAGGTTGGGGGAGGCCTTTGGTCTGCAGTGGACTCACAGGCTAATGATGATGATTATTAGTAAAAAATTAATACATCTTTTCGGAGCTACAAGAAATTGAGAAAATAGGAAAAGTTCTATAAAGTTTACTCTTTCATGAGTGAAAAAACTGGTCAGATTCTTCAACAAAATGCTCATTTGAGTTATACAATGAATTTGGGGTATTTTTCTCTGCTAAACTTTAATTATCGAAGGGATGAATGTAATATCTTTCAAAAATTACACTTCATTAGCAAGGGTTACTGCATATAATCTTACCTAAGCCATTGCATAAATTCTGATGTCACCCCCAAGAGTAAAGTGCCCGAATACTTCCTTTAAGGTTAAGGTCAGGAAACATTCACAAAATATTAGCAGCGGCGGCGGAGGTACTTGCGCTCTCTTGAGTGCCCCTCTAGTTTATGCCTGTCCTCACACTACTCAGCAGTCTATTGTCTACACATTGCTGCTACTCAGTCCCACTCTTGACCTTGGTAATACACATAATAAACTATACTAAAGTCATTTATTCCACATCAGTATGGGAAGTTATGAAATTGACACACATCCTTCTAATATATCTCATTGAACAGAAGCCAGGGTTTAATTACTCCGTGAAAAAGAAATGAACAATTTTAGTGAGTCAACCTTTTGTTGCTGGGCATACACCACTGAGCTCCAGCTCCGTTGGCTAGCCACTTTCACGGCGAGAGGATGAATAGTGTGAAAAGAGTCTATAGGTGTCACCCTAACACCCTCACACAGTATGCCAACAGATTTTGCTAGCTGCAGCAAAAATTTGATCACAAGTAGCAGAATCTTGACTGTTGTGAGAAACAACGAACGTTTTTACTTTTACCTTTGCTAAGAAGATTTGAAAGCAAATGAGCTACTAGTTATGTATTGTAATTATAAGTAAATAAATAAAAGTCATCAATCATTATAGTATTAAAGACTATCTGACCAGCTAGCCTCCCACCACAAGATAAAGGTAAAGGGGGGCACACGCTATAGTTGCATGTAGTTGTGGGCGCTTATCTCCCGTGACAAAGGTCTTTGAGCTTGTGGTGGTAATCAATCCTTTACGCCGAGACACAGGGCCACTGTGAAATCTGACTTTCCCCAGGTTTCCCTAGGTACCCACCTCCCACCACAACCTGTAAGTAAACAGCCACATTTCTACCAATTATACATCTCCCCAATAAGCACTTGTACCTGAACTCTGCACAAACATTACTTGTAGCCAAAGGAATATTGATTGGAGCTGTGAAACCCAACACAATGATAAAGCTAGCAAAGGCATCAAGCAAAACCTTAGCACAACATGCCAGTGTGAGTACTGTTTTGTTTCGCAGTTAAAAATGTAGGCAGGCAGGCAGGATTAAGCCAGACACACACCACCTTTATTGTTTCATATTTCTAGTTTAAAGCAACTGGTACTTGTGAGCACTTGCCAACTTGGTAATTCAGAGAGCTCTATGTACGTTTGAAAAGCATGTTGTACTGGTTCAAACAGATGGTACTTATACTGTACATTAGTAGGCCAATAGTGTGTCCAACCAGCTGTGTCAGCACAAAGAAAGTCAGTGGCCCAGTACAACTATCCTGTAGATTTCATGCGTGTTTTGAATCAATTAAGAATTTTTAGGAACGATACTCACAAAATCCTATTTGTATAGGGATACATTCTATTCTAGTCTCTGACACATTGTTCCTTCTGAGAACGTTCCCAATGGGATGGCCAAAGCAGAAAATATTCCACCTCTCCCTCCTTGCATGTTTAATACCTCCCCTTCAATCAGCAACTCTTTCATGCATGTACTCCTTTACACTATCCTTCTATCTTACAACTGGCCTTCCTCTCTATCTAGGACCCTGTTTCATTCACATATACTATACTACATTCTCAAAGAGTAATTGAATATCGTGAAAATATCCTAAAAATACTTTACTCGTATTATTCATTTTTTATATAATAACCACTCATATACCAAAACTTTCCTGTTCGTATAAACTTCAAATTTATAACAAGTGCATTCCAAATATAAAAATTTGGTGCCAACACTTAAGATGGTTCTTGACGGAAAAGTGTGATTGTTGGCCAAACATAAATTGCATTTTTGTGAGCCATACACCTATCCACACACACTCCCACCCCAGATATCTTTTAATTTCTTAGGACTTCTCCATTGTAAAGTATGTTAAAAAGTAAAGTGGAGGCACACACTGTAGCTGCGAGTAGCTGTGGGCACTCATTTCCTGCCACATCGGCCTTTGAGCCTGTGGTGGACACCAAACAAGGCACCATGAGTGTCCTACCAATGGAGTGTTAGCAAGCAGAGGACAGAAGCTACCCAACATAGTCATCCCTTTCCAGAGTACAGACCTACTTGTTCCGATTCATCTGATAGTTTAAATGATTTTCAAACTCATTAGTGACTGACCAACTAAACATGGCTCACACCTTCACAAGTTATGATGGCAAGAAACTTACGAAAAGGAGGCATGATACCTTCTCAATAAGCTATAAATTACGTGACACAGAAGGTTGACCATGAGAAGATTAACACTATACAAGATTTCAACACTTTTACCTCTACCACCTCAAACATTGTATCACCAAAAACTCACGACCTCCAACATTGTATTACTAAAGACTAAGCTATCAAAGTTTGTTGCAGGAGGCTGTTTTACATTAGCAAGAGACATCACAAAAACCATGAGGAAGCCAAAATGAGAAAACTAGAAAACTTTGACGAGGCAGTATACAAAGGTTTTGCAACCAAGAGAGCGGAATCATTGTACACGAATTTACACTTTTCAAAGATACCCCACAAATAGGCCAAAAAACCCCGTATTCCAAATCACTATCAGTCCCCTGTCTTTCTTATTACAGGACGTTTACAAATTACTGCATCTTTTCTTTTCAAAGAATCAATATTTCCATCATACAAAATTAGTGTAACTATGCTCCATGGTGGGAGCTGCATGAATTCAACCAACATATTCTCTGCAGTTCATAAAAGACGACAAAAGGGAGCAGAGCGAAGGGTATGGGATGCCCTTCCTCTGTATACCCTCCTACAAAAAGACAAGGCACAGAGGGAGAGGGGAGAATAATGTCTCCACGATCCCTGAAGATTGGATCTCTGAATGTGCACGGATGTAGTATGCTTAATGCTAAAAGGGAGGTGATTAGAAGAATGTTTGTGGAGCAATAGCTGTAAATTCACTTCCTTATACATCTGGATTTATTGAAAAATGGATGTAAGTTGATAAAACGAAGACATCAATGATATAGTAAAAAAAGAAGAATCAATGATCTTAAAACATACAAAAGAGGAATAGTATAAGCAACGTTTATACAGAAAAGGTTTCTGACCAACATTTAGAAATTATTGAACATATGGTAAGGACATTCAAGCTGGTGAGAAAAATAAATGGAATTTTGTAGAAGTGAAATAAAGAATGTAGTCAGGAGAGCAATAATTGTGATGATAAAAAGAAATCAGGAAAGATATATGAACAAGATAGGTCAAAGAATCCAACAATATGGCTTATATGTAAAAATGTATACAAAATAGAAATTTTGAGGAGACTGGTGAAGGGATGTGGCAACCCTGCTAACAACTATTTCTTGGTGCAATGATTAGTTTGGGTTACAGACCCTACAACCATCTTCTTTACAGAATACCAGTTGGGCGTCGGCATCATAAAGAACATTTGACAGTAAAGCATGAAGCTCCAATGGCCTAATGATTGCCACAAAGAAGTTGCAAAATTGTCAAGCTTCACAAGTTTTCATAAGGTGAATGAAGCTAACTAATCAAAAAATTATAACCATCTTGTATAATATTTTGAATTTTTCAACCACAAATTTTGAATGGAGCCTTTCCACAATTGTGGAAATTGTAAATCTTATCTAAGAATTATGCCCAATATACATGTCACTGGCATTAATTAACAGCATTTGGAGACTATTGTTTTAACCTCTTCCAGTACATGACATACATAGTATATCATGGCTTGCTGAGAGCCATTCACTATAATATACGTACCAGTAATGTGATGGCTCGCCAAGCCACATCATGATGTAACGGTAATGTCATGCTTATTCAGATGGAAAATGGATAGAAAGCAGAGAAACTTTGTACCCACATGGTG
>JAPQNM010000038.1:20846985-20876985 GCA_029783475.1 Metacarcinus magister
TCACTTGCAGATTTTACGTTAACATACATTCTCTTCATATAAAGATAAATTCAAGGTTTTACTATATTTTACTTAAAATAGTTATATCAAACAACACACCATATCAAACATATATTTTACTAGTTTCCTCAAAAGTACTTTACGTAATCCATTAGGTAATTTATATATCAATTGGATAAGAAATGTACACAAAATTTTGACTCAGAAACCTTATCAAGAAATTATTGAAAATGGCTCATATTACCCTGAAAATATTCAAACAGAGAATCAAAAAGTAGTATTATGCAGTGTGCAAATTCAACGCATTCATCCATCAGTTCTTACTGTATAAAGACATGCAAAATTAATTACATACTCTTTCTCCTTTCAAAAACAATCACTTTACTTTTGATCTCACTTCCCTTTGATTTCTATCTTTTGCAAAGAGTATTATTAACGCATTTTCCCCTTTCCTGCAATCAATACAATGACAATTACATTCTACTGCTATTTAACACATATTTATACTCCACAAAATTACAACTACCAACTTCTGCTGTTATTTCTCTTAGAATTCCATCCATAAACAGACAAAATGGTCAAGAATATAACGCACACCTTTGTCTCATACTACCATGTATTCTGAAGCTTTCAACAACTCTTCCATGCATCATATTTATAAAATGCTTCCACTCAACTAGATAACTTTTTGCCCATACCATATACCTAAAACATATCCCTCACATCAATTATTGGCTCCCAGTCAATCATGTCATGATTTCTCCTGACTCACAAATGCAGTATATACTGTCATCTCATTTACTTTATATTATTATTAGCTTGATGATTAAATCTACAGGTGCACTCTTATCATCCACTGTATTTTGTCTCCACATTGATTTGCAGATTATCTTGTTAAACACAAATGTCTAAAAGAAATAAAAAGTTAATCCCTCTTAGCACACAACCTCACAAAATTGTTACCATTCCAGTTTCAATCAGGTTCTCACATTTGCCAACCAACCTTTCATTAGCAACACTAGCATTCATATTCTTTTCACAATCATCCCTCTTTTTATAAAACTCTTAAACATTCATTCAACTCCTTCCATTCTTAAGGATGCTTTTTGGTGACTAAAGTTTTCAGTTTTGTAAAAATTTACTTTCTAAAATTCATATTTAAATAAATGTACAGCACGTTCTGCTTATTCGTAATCCCATTTATATGCAAATTACTTATGTATCCATAACAGTGGTTGCCTCGTTTAATCACAAATTCTAATGGACAAAAATAAAGCAAAAATTTTCAACCATGTACCGCAATAGTTGCACAGTGACACGGTGCATACTTCCTCCCTGTGATACCAAGGCTACCAAACATCAACGCTCCCTCAGTTTTGTGTTAGCATACTATGACAAACACCTTCATCTAGGTAAGTATCTCATCATTATTCATGATTCCGCAGTAACCAAACACTACGTACATAATTTTTTGGTAAATTTTGCAAATAAAATTCCATAATGCAGTCATGCTGGACAGAAACTAGGTATATTGAATATACTAATATGAGGAAGGAATGACTGAACTTGGGCAGAAGCACAGTTCAATGTGTTGATAAGATTATGGAGATGGTCAAGTTTCCATGATAGTGCAACGGAAAGTACGGAAAGAATGTTGTGCATGTAGATTAATATCAATGATCAGGTCCAATGCCTGCAAAAGCTATATCTGATGAATGATATTTTAGTGCTTGATAAATACAAGATGTAATTTCCACCAATAAAGCTCAGCAGAGTTGATTAATAGTGAGGTTTACAACTTACCATACAAACCTAGCCCATCATAAAAAAAACTTTTTAAACACATATGTAAACATACACCTATTATAAACTCAATTCTTATTGTTCTTGTTTACATGAGCACATACAGGCAGATGCACTCAATGCATGTGTATCCATTGTGGGCCTTCAATCAAGAGTGAACAACTTAACCCTGTTAAGACTCTGTGCTCTCAGCTCATCAAACTGCTCTTCTATATAAAAATGTATCTAGGTACGATCTACTGAGCTTAAAGAAGTGGCAACATGCATTTTTCTGAACTATCCTTAATCTTGGCACCATGTAGTTGAGCTCCTCTCCCTTGTATATCACATGGATCATGTGCTCAGAGATTTGACGACATGTCTGAGGTGTGCGTGTGAAGGAGTGACCTTCGAATGTCTTTCTAGAGCACCCATACACACTGCACACAATGTTTCGTTGGGTCATCGCAAAATACATATAAACTTTGCAATACACTACACCCAGTCTTGACCTCCCCACTGAAAATTACTTTGAGTGAACTTGCAAGCAGCCCAACCTAGCTGTATGTCATGATCCTTTGGGACAAATCACTTTGTTGGGACTATATGTATTTGAGAAAGTGTGTGTATTTACTTAGTTGTATTTACCTAGTTGTAGTATACAGGGCCTGAGCTACACCCGTGTGGTCCTGTCTCTGTATCAATATTTATCCAGTTTTTCCTTCAGTTGATGTACATTCTTTGCCATTATCACAGTGTGTATATGTGTGTGTGTGTGTGTTTGCATCTCGCCCGCACCTATCCACCTACTTTATACATACTGCGGATGTATAAAATGCCAATGCAATCAAGAAAGAAGAGGCATCATTCTGATGCAAGGATGAACAAAACAGCAGAAAGCGATGAGGAAATAATAACTTTTTGACCTTAAACACTCGTGTGGTCCTGTCTTTGTATCAATATTTGTCTAGTTTTTCCTTCAGTTGATGTACATTCTTTGCCATTATCACAGTGTATGTGTGTGTTTGCATCTCGCCCGCACCTATCCACCTACTTTATACACACTGAGCATGTATAAAATGCCAATGCAATCAAGAAAGTAGAGGCATCATTCTGATGCAAGGATGAAGTGAGACAAAACATACTCTTGTATGTTTATAACAAAGAAAACTGCAAAATTTCTCTTGATATGAAAAGAGCATGGAGAAACACAATTCATGGCTCATAAAAACTAACCTTATAGAATGGGAAACTGTTTTAAGTACTCAAACTATGCCGGCCATACCTTAAAACAAGTATTTTCTTCTTTGAAATATGTAGCCTCTACCATTTATGCATCAATTTCAATAAAACAAAGGCTAATCCAATGCAAAATGCATGTATTTTCATACAGTAGACTGACATTTTTAAACTTGGTGAAATACAAACCTGAAAATATGCTTTTCCAAAATTTTCACAGAATTCGGACTTAAAAAAAAAAATGGTATAGCCCAAAAATAAAGCACGATATTGACAAAATCATTAAATTCCCTTGAAAACCCCAAAACCCCTGGATGGAGTTTGGAAATGGTTGGGCGGGGTGAGAGGGGGGCTGAAGGGACAGGTGTACGAGTATGTAGCAAGCTCAAACGACAATGGGATGCATTGCATGCACTGGTGATCAGATACAGTTAATTGGGAGGAAAAATCATCAGGTAAATGCATATGGGTGCAATTGCCCAAGCATGGTTACGAGTAAGCCAATGAACAAATAAGTAAATGAGTCAAGGGATTTGCTCATGAACATATACAATCTGAAACCATTCCTGAAGATCGTACAATTTGACGTGAGGATTCCAATATCATGCCAAATTTTCACATAGTAGCATCTCGGTAAAAAGTTGAAGTACCACAAATGCATTCCAAGCGATGCAAATTTTTTTTTTAAATTAATTACATCTGGGAAAATATGTTACTTTCAGAAAGTAATTACCTACTGTAAAATTCTATTGCTTAGACCAACGCTAAAGTCTCTAATTCCAAAATAAAGAATATCATGATATCAAGGTTTATGTGAAAATCTCACTCAAGGATGAGCTAAAACTGTTCTGTCATATCATGTAGGATTCAGCCATAAATTCCCAATAGTTTTACTGTTTTTATGATTGAAATAAGAAATATTCTAGTAGCCAACACACTTTTCCTTTACCCCCATTAAAGGCTTCATTATCACTATTATACAACTTCTTGAGAGAGAGAGAGAGAGAGAGAGAGAGAGAGAGAGAGAGAGAGAGAGAGAGAGAGAGATATTCCCCATGAACGTATATTATAGAATTGATTATTGAAAAGTGAGCGATGTCTTACGAGGAGTTAGGTCGGTTGTAAGACGGAAGGATAGGGTAAAGGAGTCCATGCATGAAATAAGTACTGACAGAGGGGGAGGGCTTGAACAGGTACGGAGGAAGTGTGTGGATAGGGAAACGTGGTGGCTCTTCTGCCGTGGCCATGCCTTTGGGGGATGTTTTCAAATGGAACAAAGAGTCACAAATTACAGTTAGAGATAGTGAGAGACGAAACTCGCATAGAGGCAGCAGCTAGAAATGAACCGAAACAATAACAAACTTGGCCACATATGACATATTTGTCAAAAATAAACTAGATCACATTAGATGGAATTTTCTTTGAGTTTAGAGGAAATTCCTCCAAAATGGAAAAAAAAACTGAATGGACAGAAGCTTGGGTTTAAGAATTCATATGGAAGATACTAAAGCCATCTAGACTGTATCACCCACAAACAGTAGCTAATTTAGCTGCCATTCACTATCATCAGCAAATTAAGACCTCTACCTGACATACTTGCATTTACCTCCCTCCCCACACCCATACAAATATTGAACAATTTAGGCGGTAGCTTAGTGGTTAGCGTGGGGGGCATACCAGCTCAGACTCCCAAGTTTGAGTCCCGCAACAAGCTGGCCACTCTTCTTTGGAAAAAACGCCGAGTGGCCAAAGACCACCCACATGCTGCCATAACACTATCCTCAACAGGGACTGCAACGTAAAATGCATCGAGGAGCTTCCGCGGGCAACATGAGCCTCTCAACAAGAAACAAGGTGTCACTTAAAAACGCTAACTTGCCTTGCTAATGGGCGGAGGCCGACCATGCAACGCCTACATCAAGCCTACCAGCGCCAAAGGTTCAAAACATATGAGCCAAAAACATTTCTTTTTCTTTTTGCGAAATACTATTCACACACCTGTCTTACAGCAGACACCTGATCAACACATACCCTCTCTTCTAAAGCCACTTTGCTGCTCACAAATAACACCTTCTGTACCCTCTGACTCTCTTTCTCATCACCCTATCATATACCTTCTTATTACACTCAGCAGACTTATACCCCTAAAACTAATACACACACCTATCGCCTTTACCATAACTGTCCCTTGCATTTCAACTTTTGTAATATGAAACTTACTCAACCCTCCTAAATAAAATAAAATAATAATAGTATTCAATTTTACCACGAGGCTTAGATAGCCATCTTCTCTTCCCTCTGTCCCAAATCTGGGCCGTGAAAAAGTTACATAATTAATAAATATTCACTTTGCCATCATCTGTGAGATACTCCTCTCCTTTACCCAAGTAGCCTCCCAGCCTACCTCTCATCCCTTTTCTCTCATGACACCATACAGGAGTAGCTTGAGGTTACACCTTAAAGTTTACCACCCAACCACATCCACATATCTCTCAGTAAAGCTCATCAAAAAGTTTTCTACTGAACTTACCAAACTACTCTGCTCTATTATAAATGCCATTTTTACTCTAACAAAATGTTCCCCTGATTGGAAAACCACATGTTTCCCCAATCATTTATCCAAATCAACCATCCCCAGCTTGATTTGTAAATCTTTTGTCTTCAAAAGGACTTCTGCAAACATGGGCAGCCTCATTGACCCTTAACAATTTGCCAGCATGTAATCTTCCTCCATCATAAATTGCCTTCTCCATTTGCTAAACTTTATATACTGCAACCAGTAGAAGCAGAAAACCTAAGTGGACTATGTTTTTGTAGACCTTTGATATGGTCAAATCTCAACATTATGATTGGAAAAGTAAAACCTGTGGTTGCAGGCTGACTTGCTCACCAACCATTGACAGGCAGTTTGGTTCTGAGGCACCACCTCTAGATTTCAAAACCTTACTTGTGGTCTCCCACAGGACACTAAAATTGGGCCACTATTTCCTGATTCTCATCAACTAAGCCATAAACGAAACAGGTGAAGTACATTGATAACTTCAGTGCCCTTCAGGATCCCCTTAGTCACCTTCAAATGACATGACCACCAACCACAACAAGATAGAGATGATGTGATACAAATAAATATGGTCGCTGATAACATCCCACCTCCAATTGTCATCCGCAGCCTGCACATCCTCAAGTGGTCAATGTCACAAAGGTGCTCATCATCACCTTAGGCAGTGGCCACCCCTGAATTCAGTTGGCATATCAATACACTACATTGGCTCACAAAGCTCAAGTAGTGTTCGACCACATGCTGCATTACACCAACAGGCGGAAAACGTTTAGCTGATAATTGCCAGTAAATAAATATATCCTCCAAGGGTTTATCACAATCCCAAATGTATAATAGCTTAGGGTAATGACATTGGTAGAGGTCTGAGAATTACTATACACTCTCCTCAGATATATGTCAATCACAAGTATACATAGTTTGGGCTACAAACAATGGAAGATGCCAGAGAATTATTGCACACCCTCCTTGAGTTTTTTTCCCTCCCCCTCCCATCACAAATCTGCTAGGAAACCGTTTACTTCTAGCAACAAAACTCCCCTTATCCACCTCAATTCTACCTTTAATAATGTTAATATTTAATTTAAGTAAATCCTCGACCTCAACAAACTATGTAATTACAACCAGATGACTGCCTTATCTTTTAATAAACAAATTATCATTATTATTATCATATCATCATAAACTTTATTATTAATATTACACACAACCCTATGATGGGGGCTGCAAGAACACTACCACCGTATTCTCTGCAGATCGTAAAAAGCAACAAAAAGGGACAGAATGAGGGGACTCTGAAGCCCATCCTCTGTATTCTCTCCTAAGGAGACAGGACGCAGAAGGGGATGGGAGTTAAAGTCTCCCTGAACCCTAAATGCCTTGTCTTGGCTACCCACTATCAATGGGAATATAAGCCAGATATATATATAGATGATAAATTATTACACATATGTAGCTTTGGCAGGAAAACAGTAGACAGCACATGGGCTCTCCACTCTTTCTTCTCTATCTAGATTGACTCAACAAAGGTTTTGTTATGTCTCATCCAGAACCCATTTCATGTGGAAAGATTGTACAACACTTCCCCCAATGGATTTAGATAAAGTGAGTTTTGCATAATCATTTTAACCTGCAAATACAGATACAGTATATAAATACTGTACATGTAAAAAAAACTATTAATGTTAATGGTCAATTTATAACAAATTGTACAATTTTTGTTCTAACAGTGGTCAGATTACCTAGCCCTGTCTGTGGTGGGGGATTCAAGAATACTACCACCATATTCCCAATAGGTCATTAAAGGTGACCGAAAGGGATGGAGTGAGGGGTCTGCAAAGTCCCTTCATTGTATTCTCTCCCATAAAAAGACAAGGTGCAGCTGAAGAGGAAATAATGTTTCACCAAACCCTAAACGCCTTGTCTTGTCTACCCCCTTTGAAGGGATATTAGCATGCCTGACCTGACGTGCAGTATTTGGGCGAGGTGTACTTCTCTACCCCTATGAGGGCCAAGGGACTAAGTGAGAGGAGAGTATATGTATGTGTGCATGGGTGTGTGTATGCGTGCCTTGTCTGGGCTACCCCCTTTAGGAAGATAACAGCCTGGTATATATAGATAGATAGATATGTAATATTACCAGTAAATGCTGGGCTTGGTCTCCCCCAACTGTCTAGGAATTTCACTCACTAAATAACCTTATATCATGAAAAACAAATTACAAAATAAATCAAGAGAAAAGCAGTTCCAAACATATACATTATGAGATACTCTTTTCATATTTTGTAAAATAGTAGTACCTAAACATAAATCAACTAATTACACCAAAGCAAATAATTACACAGATGAAAATATCAACAATTATAATTTTTGCTTTATTTTTCTCCAACAGTTAAGTCATGAAGTAACTAATATAATCTGACATTATATGAATTTTTTCAAAAACGCCCTTTCCTACACATGCGAGGTGCCAGACAAGAAAGAAGAAAAAAAAATTGATAAAGCTTTAAAGAGCAAAAAAAGAACACCCTTCCAGATACTCACTTTTTTGCTTACATTCACACATCTCACTATATTTTACTCATTTATGCTTAACAGCCGTTTTCTTTGATTAATATTCTAATACAATTAATTTGATGTTTGTTTATACTTATTATAACTGACATATGTCATCTAAGACTGACAGCAGTTGCTGATTTCATCGATCAGTAAATACAAAAACAATGACTGCAGTAACAGTGATGATTAAATAAAAATGATCCTTCTTGATTTGAACAATGCAGGACTAAATAAGTGTATTCTTTTGAGACTGTAAAGCTGCTTCTCAACTATGAGATGCATACTGCATTAATTTGTTGACACGTATTAATACTTTTGCAAATGGTGTTTTGATATCAAATACATTATGAGCAAAATTTTTTCCATAAAGATATTTATAATCTGATATAGATATACTAGTGAGCAAAGCATTGTATTTGAAAGAGCGCACAAGAGTTGTATTCTTTTTTCTATTATCTAACTCACACACTTATAATAATAGCAAATCCCCAGGTTTTATGGAAATACTAATGCTAATACATCTGACTCTATAATGCCTATAGTACTAGTTGCATCCTAAACAATTAGCAATTAATATGCATAGGCAAAATATCTATCAGCTAATGTGGATAGACTGAAAAGAAGTTTATACAGCTAAGTTAATTATTGTTTTAATTATTAGCTAACTAACTCTACCTATTTGTGTATTTTAAACATTATTTCAAGATTCTAATAACCATATGCTAACAATGTAACAAAATTCCTGAGCAACAGTAGTACTTTCCACTAAAATTCATCATATTAGATTTATAATTCAGTCTAAATATTATATATTGACACATGCAGTTAACTATATATTTGCCTCATTGTTAAATGCAAATATTTTACTTAGGACACAGATTTTCAGAAATCATATCACCTACCTTATAATTTTGCAAGTGAGCAGCAGATGCAGCAGCAGATGGTGTCATGTAGGGTGAAGCAAACTGTGGAGGCATGCCGGGATGACCTGCAACCACTGGGTGGCTCAGGCTTTCAGCATATGATGGAGGTGCTCCCTGAGGCATCATTTGAGGGTAGCTGACGCCAGGCGTGGACATGCCGTATGCGGATGTTGGTGGTGGTTCTGCAACAGCACGTATATGTGCTATAATAAAATACATGTCATATCATATTCAAAATTTCTTAGATATATCAAGTCTAAATTTCATCAGGGAGTACATTGCTGAAACCTTCCAGGAAGGTCAAGGAAGGCTTCATTGAAGACTGGTGACCTGATGAAACTGCAAGTGGAAAAAAAAAGTATAATGACCACACCAACAACATTGTTAGCATTGATGATTCTTTTTTTTCACATGTTGTAGAACATGTATGAGAGGACATCTCCATTGTTCTTAAAATCTCCAAGAGAACACACTACTCTCAGTAATATCTATCAGAATAATGTTTTTTTCTCTTAAGGCAATTAACTAATGCCTCATAAGGAATTACTGTATTAGTTAAATTAAATGTCTTGTGAAACAGATATTGCTTACAAGATGTGAGTACTCAGGTAAAATTGTACGAGGCTGACCTGAGTAGCTACTGCCTTAGCTAACTAACCACATGCCTTAACCTTTCACTTTTATTCTAGAAGACACAATGGGCTGTTTCACACAATTTTTTAAGATAATGTTTGTCTAATCGATCTATAGACCTGCCTTATTTCCCCATTAAAAGAGGGTGGCTAAGACAAGGTATCTAGGGTTAAGGGAGATGCCCCTCCGCAGCCAGTCTTTTTGTATGAGAACATAGAGGGGCTTCCCAGATCCTCGCTACGTCCCTTTGGTTGCCTTTTACGAGCCACATAAAGCATAAATCATGGTAACTAAAATGACTCACAGGACACGTATATCTACTTAGTTGTGACATACAGGAAAAATTATGCTTGTACTGTCCAGACTTCATATCTACTTTTATCCAGCTTTGCTTTAAATGCATGATTTTGCCTTGCATGGACCACCTCTGCAACCGAACTATTCCAAGTTGCCATTATTATTTGTAAATAGCGGACTCTTTTGGTGCATCTCCTACAGTTTAGTCATTATCTGCAACTAAGATTGGAGATAAAATTGATCCACCTGACTTAAAGGTAGCCATGAGAATAAGCAGTAAGGTACTGAACCTTTAACAGAACACATTAGATAATATATTTTCAGTCAAACCAGAATAATCAAGATCCCAGATGTTTCTAGTTGATTTTGACTGTTCAACTACTAAATCACTTTCCTCCTTTTAAGATAAAGTCCTCGTGTTTTCATGTAACGTACACCTCAAATGTCCCTTCTTCGTGGGACTATGTTCTCTTCTATGAGGTAGAATGGCGTCAACTTTGAAGATGACTCGGATTAATCCTCCGTGGTTATATGTAAGTTTTTCCCTCGTCAAACTTCATATGGACCTTAACCACTGCCAACCGCTCGTAATGTCTCACACTTTTAAACACCAAGAAATTGATTTATACATAATCACGAGATGGAGCAGCAGGTGACTGAACTCCTAACGCACAGATCACAAAGTACAAGGGGCAGTAAAAGAGATGAAAGCAGGTAAAGCTACAGAGTTAGATGGTTGTGCTGTAGAATATTTGAAAAGTGGCAGTACAAGTGTGATTGAGTGGTTAGTAATAATGTTAAAGGTGCCTAATGACCAGTATAATACCAGTTGATTGGACGAGTGCATGTGTAGTTCCCTTGTATAAAGGTAAAGGCGATAAGTATGAGTGTACTAGTTTTAGGGGTATAAGTCTGTTGAGTGTAGAAAGTAAGGTGTATGGATAAGTAATGATAGAGGAACAGAGGATACAGATGTAATATGTGAGGAGCAATGTGGCTTTAGAAGAGGGCAAAGTTGTGTGGATCAGGTATTTGCTGCGAGACAGGTGTGTGATAAGTTTTGGCAAATGTAAGGAAGCCATATGATGTAAGGAAAGGTGTTGGGAAGAATGAAGGTGTCTAGTTGTAAAGTAATGGGAATTAATATAAAGAGAAAGTTGTATGAAGGAGTAGCTGTGCTAACTGCACAAAATGGGGCTGAAACAAGGAGTATTGCAGTAGCAGAGAAGAAGAGATTAAATGAAATGGAGATGAGGTGACTGAGGAGTATGCGTAGAGTAAAGCGTATGGACCGAGTGAGAAATGAGATGCAAAGGAGAACTGGTGTTACAAGAGTTGGCTGGTTGAGCAGAGCAGAGCAGTGTGTTGAGGTGGTTTCAATAAATGGAGAGAATGGAGAAGGACCGATAGTGAAAGAGAACAGTAGGATCCGATGCGAGAGGCGAGGTTGAGAGGAAGACTCCGAATTGGATGAATGGACGGTGTGAAAAGTGCTGAATGAAAGAGGAATGTCTGTAGAGCAAGGAAGGATGATTTTGCATGATAGAAGTAAATGGAGAGCAGTGGTGAATGCATGTGTAATGATGTGGCATCTGGTGTGACCCTTAATCATATTAAGTGTGGGGAGTGCGAGGCCAGGAGTCAAAAATGAAGTGGCAAGGGTAACCCTTAGGACCCTGTTGTGAATACAAGCTCAGCCCTCGCATGATTGACTTGATGTGATGTGTTTGGGCAGTGTGTACTATTTCTTTTCTCCTCTGAAGGCTTAGGAGGTAAGTGAGAGGAGTGTATGTGTCAGTATTTTCCTAGTTGTAACATACAAGAAAAGTGTGCATGGGTGTGTGTATGTGTGCCTTGTCTTGGCTACCACCCTTTAAAGGATAAGATCCTGGTATAGAGATATAGATAGATTAAAATAAAAATTAGTAAATATTGATAATCTATAATTTTACTTTATAATCATCACACTATTTAGTGTCATTTCTATGAATACATTTCACCTTTCAATTATAATAATGTCTACAGTAATTTAAATTAATGAATTATTATAAAAAAAAAAAAAATGTAGAAAGTTAATGTAACCAAGATAGGTTGAGTGATATATTTAAATGAAATTAATATTGCATTACGTTATGTGAACTTTAAATAGACTGATAACAAAGCAAGGAGTCAAGTAAAGAGCCTCCAAAATTATTAGGCTTATTTCACTATTGAAATATTACTCCTTAATTCAAGAGATCAATGAAAAGATTTTACTCACAGAACCACAATAATGATAGCACTCAATTTAACTAGAAGGTAGAGTTACTTACCACAGTATAAATTATTAACAAATATTAACAAAGAATTTATTGACTAGGGAGTAAAACTTGCCTGCCTCATGGGCTCTTCCCGTTTGGTTCCTAATTAGAGAAACAAAGCTCTTAAATGGTGCGACTTACGAACAAAGCAAGTCTGTTTTCCAAGTAGAGAAAATGTTGCAATAGTATGGCGTGGTGGGCCTAGTGTGAGCCACCACCTCCATTGTTAAAGAGATTTGGGCTTTGTATGAATCACGTTTAGTTAGGTTAGGTTACGGTTAAATCAGGTTTATAGTTCATTTAAGGTTAGATTTGGTTAGGATTGGTTATATATGGAGGTAAAAATTACGCTATCACGGTTATTTAAGAGAGAAACACGTATTAATAATTATAATTACCAAATAACCTCAGTCACCCGTCACCTATTGTTACCTTTTCCATTTACCTTCCATTTACCAGACATATATATAACATAACTAATAAATGTAATAAAGAAACATATATAAAGGACAAATACGACTCACAGAAAAACCACTTCATTGAAAACTTCCTTCAGATCAATTATCTTTACCTTATTTAAACTCCCTTCACTTCTACTCACGTCCTCCTTAGTCCTATATAAAGATCACCAGGTGTTTAGGAAGGCACTCACCTCTCTTTTCTGACATTGTGTACAGTATATGATGGAACAGGTTAGCAGGGAGACAGTGGTGTGTGGTGTGGTGTTATCAAGCTTCCAGTAGCAGCTATGGTGGCCAATCCGCTGCAGGGAGAACGTCAGCCAATGGATGCCGTGGCCTCTAGTCTAAATTATCAACGTGTTCAGCGGAAAAAATATTATCTTCCTTGTGTGTACTTGAGGTGTTCACTAATAGGTTTTGGTTGGAAAATTTTATTTTTGTCGATTTTGTAATGTATTTCCCTTGTTGGGATGTGTGTTTTTAGAGGTTAGAAAAGAAGGGGACAGGAGGAGGTTTTTGTTGAGAGAATGTGGTGGCCAATAACAAGACGGCTGACGCTCTGTTCCCAGACACACAGAAAATGATGATTCTACGTCATTACAAGGCAGCCTTAGATATTATTTTTTGACTTCCCTGTGATATTATTAAACGTGGTAGGTTATGTATCCATGTGATATATCCTTTAAATGCATGTAGTGAAGGTAGTGGTGGAGTGTAATACATGGTATCTAGGGTAGAGGTGACGTTATCGGTTATTCTATTTCAAGGGGAGTTTAGGGAAGGGAAATCTTCTGTAATCCTTTTGTATTAGTATCACAGGTATTGGTTGAGATGTATTGTTTCATGAAATGCATATGTTGAACAAAATACTCAAAAAAATTAGATACACACATTTACTTTATTGACGCATGTATTCCTGTTCAGTAAAATGTATAAGTAACCTTTGTAATTATTGTAGCGTACGTGCGCATCATAGACCTTGGTGCGCATCTACTATAGATACCGTTATATCATAGTCCTACCAAAGATTTCACGCCTCTCTCTACACTGAGAGAACTCTGCGCTGATCAAGTAACACTCATGTAAGTTTGTCCCCCAAATATCACACTTTAAAGTGACTTTAAGAAAAAGAATAAGAATGTTGGTAAAATGCCAGTCACTTGAAATGTCTGGAAGGAGCAGACCAAGCAGACGAGCCCGCTCCTCTCGGTCTTCATTCCGTCAAACTTTAAAATAATCGATAATCGATTGACTATGCGACACTATCGCCACAACCTGCTGTATTCGCAGTAACAATAATTAAGAAGAACTATTTTCACCAATGTTGGCGTTATTGATTAAGAAATTATAAAGTTGTTCTCGCATAGAGATAGGACAGTCTGGATAAGCTGACCAGCAGTTTCCATAGCTCCGTCCGTATTGTTCTGCTTGTATGTGGTCCTGGTAGTCCTCGCTCGCCCTGAATCCCGGTCTGTGGAGCCAAAAGAAATAAATTTATGGTTATCACATTTTATAAAAAAAAATTGTTTTTTATGATGCCTTTATAGATCAGTTGGGAGGGTGTATCAGCATATTGACCGCCCTCATTCATGTAATTTTACTACGTCAAGAAACATTTTGAAATTGAAAAATTTAATATTTATCTATTTATCTATCTATCTATCTATCTATATATATATATATATATATATATATATATATATATATATATTATATATGTATATATATATATATATATATATATATATATATATATATATATATATATATATATATATATGTGTGTGTGTGTGTGTGTGTGTGTGTGTGTTGTATATATATATATATATATATATATATATATATATATATATATATATATATATATATATGTGTGTGTGTGTGTGTGTGTGTGTGTGTGTGTGTGTGGGTGTGTGTGTGAGAGTGTGTATTGTCATTGTAACTTAACTCGTCATTGCCAGATTAAAGCTGGTGATATTCTAGTGGCAAATGCTATGCTTGAACTTAATGAAATAAACAAATATAACCTGATCAAACTTATATATTGATTTAAAAGTAAACTTAAATTGTATATTCAAGTACCGTTTACACCTGATAAGTGATAAGATAAATGATGAAATAATGCGATACAGAAGGAGTTGTGATGACACTTCCCCTCTCTTTTGTTTAACTATTTTACTATCAATCAATCAATCTATCTATCTATCTATTCCATTGGAATAAACAAATATAACTTGATCAAACTTATATATTGATTTAAAGGTAAACTTAAACTTGTATATTCAAGTACCGCTTACACCTGATAAGTGATAAGATAAATGATGAAATAATGCGATACAGAAGGAGTTGTGATGACACTTCCCCTCTCTTTTGTTTAACTATTTTACTATCAATCAATTTATCTATCTATCTATCTATCTATCTATCTATCAATTTCTGCATCCATTGGAAAGCTATCTCATTTGCCTCGCAGTAAGTAAAATCAGGTGTTACAAGTAAGATTACACAAAAAAGGTAGTAAAGGGGGACGTACGCGAAGACAAGGGTAATAAGCTCGCCCAGCACACCATACTCGTCCAAGGGAGCCTCGCCGACCTCACACACTGCACGCAGCACACACGACGCACCGTCCATCCCTGCTCTGCAACCACAACATATACAGATAGTTAAGCTGTACAGGTTTTTTTTCTTTCCCTCTCGCTTTCTCTCTCAGTCTACTTTATGCTACTTTATCAAAGGGTGAGTTTTATAGTCTGTGAATGCTTTACTACATGTACTACTCTGAGTCTGTATGATTTCTACGTTAATCTACATTAAGGTTTAAAAGGATGATGCTGACCGAAGTTAATTTAGAATGACAAAAGCATTCTCATTTAGGGGAAGGCAGGAAATAGGGAGATTATTTTTGGTGTCACCATTAATTTTTTTTTCCTATACTTTGTTGTACTATTTCAATTATGTAATAATGCCTCTACCGGTCATTCTGATTTGACGTGTTCCCATACTGAGTGTATCTTGTAAATTGTAATCAGATGCATCCATCAAAGGAAGCTGCAACATATTCATACTTGGAGAAGAGGTCTTGGACGAGACTGTAGACAGAGGACCGTTCGATGTCGAGTGAACGTTTCTTGCGACGCCTTCGCAGGGAATTAGGAAGCTCGTATGTGATCTCCACTCGGTAGTCTCCCTTCGTGGCTGACGATGCAAGACGGATGTAAGGAAACATGTACGCTCCTCTACTTGTTTCACTCTACTTCATTCTTTCAAGACTGTCATTATTAATTTATCCATGGATGAACGAATTAACAATAACATACTTCAAAAAATTACTAGAGGACACAAATAAGTTAAAATAAATATAGTTGTATGAACAGGGTTGCATAAAGTGATAGTAGATGTGAAAGATCTTGATACATAGTGCTTAGTTGATTTACAAAAGAGTGAAGTGCATATTGCAAATAATTATTTAGTCCAAGTCGATATGCAAACATGGAACAATAATATTTAGCAGGTCACTCGACAATTTTGATTTGACGAATACTTACAAACTTCGGGATAACTCCAATAAGGCACCACTAGCTTGAAGTAGAACCCCATGATGGCATCGTCAGGGAAGTCGATCAGTTGACGCCTAACACGGAGTTGCCTTCCGCTATTTGTAATGTTGCTGCTGCTGCTGCTGCTGCTGCTGGTGTTGCCGGATACAATAAATTTCCCCTGAAGATCATCGTCCCAGCCTCTGTTTTGCCTTACAACATCAATGCCGAAGCTGGAGCCGAGTAGAGACGTGACAGACGATGCGAGGATTGGTGACACGTTCGTGACCAAAACCATTACAGCCAACCGCGACGCCTCCATAGCTGTGACAACACAAAACGTTACTCCGCTTACCGCACAGCTTGTTTTGTGGAATGGTAAGCAGGTGTAAATGAATGTTCTAATAGTGCACTTAATACCATTTTGACGTTTGTTTTGCTTGTGTATGTGGTGTTGGCTACATTGCTGTGTTCCTATTCTCTATTCCCTGTTGTGATATTATACATAGATCAGTCTATTATGAGCTTGAAGCTCTCTCCGATAGGGTAATGGCTGGCGATCACGAGTCCAGCGCGTGATCCTCATTACAAAATACACACAAATACACACACGCACACATTATCATCATCATCATCATCGCCATCCTCATCCTCACCATCGTCGTCGTCATCCTCTGACTTAAAACTCCACAATTATATAATCTATCCGTATATATGTTAAATGGTTTCGTTTTCACTATGAGGTAAATAAATGTCATGGTCGAATTACTGGGGTGATCTTACAACGATAAACAAACAAGGAGTCTATTTGACGTGAATTATTTTTTTTATGTAGGCTGTAAATCTATATTTACTTTGCTACGTAATAATCTGATAAGAAACGAATTAAGAATAACATGAAAACATTTTAATATTTCAGTGAAAATATTGCATTTTATTATTTATCGTTCATTAAGTAATGGGGCGTTTGGCGTCCTTATAAAAATATTGGTTACATTAAATAAGTTGAAGCTGAACACAAAATTCACAGAACTATTCCTCAGAATCCGTGCCTTATTAGGAACACCTAAATGTAATACCCTTCCCGCGTCTCACTTGACTCACCTCTCCTGCCGCCACCAGTCACGTGAAGCTAACGTACACCAGCGTCGGGGTCCAGAGGAACGTTGAGAAGACTCCCTCACATTGAAGTCCTAATAAAGACTGTCGGGTTTGAGGGATGGTCGTGCTCATGACACTGTCGACGCATGCGCACAGTCAGACAGGAGATAAAGTGCCTCTCCTCAAACCATTGTACATGCACACAACACGACGTACTACCAAGAGTTTGTACATTTCGATAAAAATTGCAGAGTAATTACGTCGAATTACTACTTATTGTATTAAACCATTACTGAGTGTTTTAGGATGTATTGTACTTAAATAACATCCTTCTTAACTCCGCCCATTACTGTTCAAACCTGGTGTAAGCCACGCCTACTCAAGGAGCCTGTAGGAGTGTAGGTCCGCGTTAGTCTAGTTCCTTTGTGTGTCACGCCGGACTCAGCACTGATTGGGATGTACACGGTGCGGTAATGACGACAACCGAGACGGGGCGAGAATGTGTTGTGCCTTGGTATGGTATGATTATAAATATTTACATTCTGTACTGTACCTTCTCGTCTATATAATCATTTGGATGGTTACCCCTGATCCTCTGGAATTCATCCTCGCAATTATATGTAAGTTTGATTTTCTTCGTTTCTTTTCAACGTTGAAGATCGAACGAATATTAATGGTTATATTGAATTCTTGTTCTTGAAAAAATTTGGTTATTGTTTTTTTCTTTCTATGTGATACCTTCCCTTCATCCGTCTATTCTACATTGCCTTTAGTTTCTTTATTGTAATCTTACGTCTCATTGTCTTAACTCGTATCATAAGTCAGAAAATATCGAGCTAGAGAGAAGAAAACAACGTAACAAAGTATTTAGTTCTGTATATATCCTCGCTATAGGATCATGTTTCTTGGTATATGTTCCTCCTATGTAATCCTATGCTATTTTTATTTCGTAATTACAAGTGCGAATTATCCTCTTAGCACTGTATTTTACTCTTGAATGCTGTTGTGCTACTACTGCCTACTTCATTACCAAACCTGTTACCAAAAGTCACGTGCATTATTAATATTATCATTACTATTACTATTATTATTATTATTATTATTGTTATTGTTATCATTATTACTATTACTATTATTAATATTAGTATTAGTATTTTTTCATGCTTATAATTCATATTCTCGTCATACCTGTACAGGCTTTTGCATATTCTGAATGAAAAGTACCACTTTTTTTTACCTAATGGTGAAAAATTCACAACTCCGCTTGAAAGTTTCAAAGCATCTTCCAGAGCATGCATAAACAAGTTTGTATACTGCATAAATAACGACTCAGCCTCAGGACGGCCAGCCCACCACATGCTGTATCCCTTCGTCAGCACCATGCATGCAGGGATGGTAAGAGATAAGCCTCAGCAATCTAACCAATACAGAAAAATACAAAATACCATAAATCATGAGCTTAGTGAAATGCGGGCACTGCATTTATCAAAAAGGAAGTTTAGCGTTAAGGAGTGAGATGTTTCATTTATGTCTGAATCATGTATTGAATGAGATGGTGGTGGTGGGTGGAGAGGCAAGCATGGGGATGGGGGGATGGGGGTGGATGGAGGGGGGAAAGGCACGATGGGAAGTAGGGGCGCGTCTACACCTTCACTCAGGAGACGCTTCATGCACTGGCGAGGCTCACTGGCGAGTTACTTCGTCTTGGTGATATAACACTGATAACACCCTGAATGATGCTTGATGTTCGTCTTGACATCTTGGTTCAGCTGCTGCACCTCCTTACCTGTGATTTACATGTTAAGGCAAGGAAAGGAGGCTAAAGAACGCAGTACCCCTAAAAATGTGTCATTCTTTAGATAAATCTTAAGGCACTTAATTAACACCTAATGAAAGTCTTGCTTTTAATACTTCACAGTTAATGGTTATGTATTATTTCCATCATACTTCACCATCTGATCATCATATCATGTTCGACTTGCATTTCTGTATTCTCATCGCATATAAATTAATGATATTATGATGTTTAATGTGATAAGTCGTAACTCGTAAGTGTATGTAGTACCTGTGTTACGACTGAAACCATAACCAGCCAGTTGGCTTTGTGGTGCAGTGCTCGGATCAGGACCAAAAGGTTGCGAGTTTGATCCTGGCTCACTGTAGCATCTTGGTGAGAGAGGTAGAGTTCTCTCATTAACCCTAGCAGAAATGCTATATTATATTATCTTTTCCTAACTGTATTTACCTTTTGATGAAAATATTAAACATAATTTTACAATACATATTTTTCATTCAATTTTCTTTCTTTTCTTTTGCTTAAATTTTATATTACTTCTATAGTTTTTCAATTATATTTCCGTAATTTCTTGTTTTGTTTTTTTACAAAAATACATATTTATCTGATTTAATGAGTATTAGTACGTATATGTAAAGAGGAAAATGATTACAAGAGAGAGGGAGAGTAGTAGAGAGGAAAGCCTTGGCCTGATGGAGGTGATGGTAAGGAAATAAAATGGACAAAGACGTGATATACTTGTATAGTATAGCCTCGCATGACGCCACGATCGCCACTGATGATATTCCTCCCAGAACACGTCCTGGCCTATTTTCGTAGATGCTGTGACTCCCATCAGTTGACCCACCAGACCAAATAATAGCGAAATGTTATGGTATTATTCAGCCAACCCTGGTCCCACAATTGGATTTGAGGGGAGCCGGTGAAGAAACTGATTATCACACCTGACGCTTGAGTTCATAGTAAGGTGATGTGATTGTGCTGGTGACGGCTCGGAGGAAAATGTAGGGAAGAAAATTACGAAGATAAGTGTGTGTGTGTGTGTGTGTGTGTGTGTGTGTGTGTGTGTGTGTGTGTGTGTGTGTGTGTGTGTGTGTGTGTGTGTATTAGAAAGTTCAAATACTTCCTTCCTAGATCAATGTATAACACAATACAAACATTAGTAAGGTGAACATGTAGTATATTCTGTTCACTGGAAACGTGCATCTGGAGCCTACCGAGAAGTTTGCAACACCTGCGCTGATTGGCTGGATTCCTCTCTAGCTCACTATGGCTGCCACTCACACGTATTGTGGTGCTACATGTTTATGTATTATTTGCCTTAATTCTTCTCCTGTATAAAATAGACCACTTTGGTTCACACTATTAGACACATCAATGATTGTAGAATTTTAATATTTTTTTTATCAAATTTCTATAAGCAAGAACATAAAAGAAATTACGACGAGTTGAAGTGAAAAAACGAAACAAAATTTGTGTACAACTTTTTTGTTATCTCTTATATATGAAGTATTTATCAAATGAATATTTGAATAAACCATCTAATAATATAGAGAAAAGCCTCCTCTACAAAATGACGTAAACAGTTTGTAGATAAAAAGAAATATAAGTAAAGTTTTTAACTAGAATATGTCGCACTGTTTACTTCACACAGCCTAGGATACAGCGGGAATTTGTATCGACGCACGTGATAGGCTTTCAAATCGTAATCCTCGCTCACGGGACCAGTAAAGAAGAGGAGTGCAGCCAATCAGCGGGTCTGTTACAAACCCTTGGCTAGGCTTAGATAACACGCTGGAGTGAACGGTGTATAGTAGCCTATCATCGCTTGGCCTACAGACTCTCGTTGCTTTGTTCAGGGTTAATTGAACAGACTACATTATTAACTTATTTGTTAGTACTACACGTCTGGTAACATCAATCAAAATGTGTGCACAAGGCAGAAGTATTCACGTGTTCCCCAGACTGACTGTGAGGCTACGTGAGGTAAGGAATTTATCTTAGTTTACTTTTATATGCATATACGTAAAATAAGTTGATTATTTGTGGAGTTGAGTGTGTTTCTTAATTATGCTGAGTACTATACGTTTGATATTTGCGAACAAATAATCAAGGTGTTTTCTTAGTCTGATACATTTCGTAAAAAGTTAGAGCAATTATGTGGATGGAAGGCAACACGTCATAACCTGGAATATGCAAAAGCAAAACATTAAAAAAAAGGATGCGAGTAATTTTTCTTAAAATCACGCAGCTAAAACTATTTAAGTGAATTCAGGTGTGTCAAGTTTCAGAACATTACAAATTTTCTTTTGGGTTACATTGTGCATTCCATTTCCATGTGACCATCAACTTTTTCTCAGGAATGTGTGTTCTGTACTCCCACGCAGGCTAAAGATCCCACTGCCCAAATAATGCATTGAAAGGAGTTATCTTTATGAAGAACCTTTATTTATCATTATATAACACATGTGAAATAAAATATATACGTTCGATTTACATTCATATGAAGCAGAGTTTGTATCGGATGGTGTTTATCAACTTTATTTTGATAAATATTTCCATGATACATGCATTCAGCGATGATAAACAACATAGAGCATAGCAAACTTAAATACAATCATGCACACATTCATTTTACTCATCATATGATATAATTTCCTTATCGAACTACTGTGTCTGTTTATTTATCTAACCAATCTATCTATCCATCTATATACTACTACTATTCATATATCTATTTATCCTATCTATCAATCTTTCTATCTATCTATCCATTTATTTATTTATTGGTTTATCCATCTATCTAAATGGTTATCAATCTTTTTTTAATATAATTCAGGGCTTCCCAAACGGAGGTAACCGTACTCCCAGGGTACTCAACAAGATTGTTTAGAGAGTGATGTCAGTATCAGTACTTTCTGGAAACTTTGCATACGTCATGCGGGTATGCTGAGTCTCACGAGGCCTTGTCATGATATACAAGCTGCTTCGCCAATTAACCATGCTTAATGTTTCAAGTATTCGCCGCCAGATGGCAGTGCAGTCGCAAAACTAGTTCGAAAGCTTGTCACAAGAGGGCAATTTTACACTGAATTGTTCAGAAATCCATCGCTAGCAGGTAGTGCAGTTGCCAAAATAGTTTGTAAGCTTGCCGATAGAATGCAGTATTACATTGAGTAGTTCAGAAATTTGTCGCCAGAAAACAGAATAGTCGCTAAACAAGTTCGAAATAATGCTGATTGAGGGCGATTTCCCATTGTAGATAGCGGGAACACATTGCTGATGTTTAATTCTTAAGTCATTAGTTTCCTGGCTTTATCTAGCATATATAAAAAGAGATCATCACGAAAAATGAGATTATCCTACCACGACAACCATTCAAACTCTGGAAAGGTTTACACTCACCACCTGTTTGGGAACCACTGATTGATAACTACCTATCATTGGTCTCTTAATGTGTACTACTGGCCGTCGGTCCACGGAGGAGCCTAACCCTCGGGAACAAGGCTGCACTGCGAGGTAGAAACAACAATGAAAATAATAAAAAGTATTAAAAAGAGGATAATAGTTTATGTATGTCGTCTGTCATTGTCGTGGGTCATGTCGCTAGTCTTGTGTCGTTACAGAGTACTCAAGATGCTGATCGTGATAATATTAGTTTATTTTATTTAGTAATCTATCTATTTTTTGAGCAAGGTGTCCCGGTGCATCCCTCTGCCTCAGTGGAAGGTCACTGGGCTCACATCGATAGAGGCAGCGTCGCCTTGGATCTCAATGGTTTTTTTCATGCGTCAGACGACCTACTATGACTAACTGCCAGTCTTTTGTCACGCTAACAACCATCAGTATAAAGATTCTGACTCAAAATAAAATATGAAAAATAGTTTCCCTGAGAAGATATTCTCACTGTGAACTCAGAAAAAACAAACAAACATTTAGGATTATCGGCTGCCTATCAGAAGAATGTGAGGGCAGCACGTAAGGGCGTTGAGCCAGGAGAGTGAGCAAGCGTCTGTGTTGCATCTGGATTACACAAGTATTGGTCAAGGCGGGGTAGCAACGGCATGATACCCGAATCATACTCTTCCCATTTGGATCACCTGTGCAAGTGTCTGAACTATGATTTATCTTTGTGTGTGAACTTGATACAATGCAAAAAAGAAACATCCTTACGACTTTAAGAAACAGTTCTAACACGGGAATGTTCAATGTCTACATGAAAAATGCACATGTGAAAGATAAGGAAGTACCATTCATCAGACACCATATATCTAACGTAAGACACGTGGCGGCCTGTCCAGCTGCAGGGTAATGCTATGCTATCACAACACACTAGTTAAAGGCTAGGTGACCAGAAGCACTGGGCTGGCACGGCGAGGTAGCGGCTGTCGAAGCAGTTGTCATGAGTTTTGGTGAGGCAATCTCTATCTGTGGGTTATAATGTTATAACTCGTTGTGTTCGTTAAACAACTTGAATAGCGACATGGGACACTGAGGATAAGCTGACCAGCAGTCGCCATACGCCCTCCCGTAGTGCTCAGCGTTGATGTAGTCGTACAGATGATTCGAAGATGCACCGTACGAGGCTCTGAGGAGGGAGAAACAAACATTCAACGAGGAGTTCGACACCCGTTACACCTATAAAGCTCCATCACAACCCTCATTACTTAGAATTGGGATGACAGAATGCAAGTAATTTTAATGATAAATGTCAAAGGTAATGTAAAGTTTTATTGGAGGGAGAGGAGGAGGTTTGTAGTTGGTTTTTTTTTCGTTTTTTTTTTCGTATCATGAGAGTAAAATGGTATAAGGGTGTGGCAAACTATAACTTACCATCAACAAGGAAAAATTATTGTGTACATTACAATAAAATGTACTGGAACAGATGAGGGGCTTACGTGAGGATGATGTTGAGCACCTCTCCCAAGAGGCCATCGTCCCTTAGAGGAGACTCGGCCACCTCGCACACGGTTCGTAGGAGACAGGACTTTCCATCGACGCCGAACCTATACCATTAGCAACACGCGATAGAGGAGGAAGTGAAAAACTCAAACACACTATATAACAACGTCAATCAAACCCAATTTCTATGAACAAGAATAGTGAATCACAGTTATCATTTCCATGCATTGTCTCACGTACGTACAGGTAAGACCACAACTGAGCCACATACCTGTTTAGGGTACTGATGATGACGGAGTAGATTCCCAGTCTGTCATCATCCATACGACCGTAGGAGACTTGCGTGGCGTTAGGGAGTTTGATTGTAAAGGGAAGCTCTATATCGAGATACCCAGCTGAGGGGGGAGAGAGAGAGAGGAAATTACTCAAGGTAAGGGAAGCGGTAACGTGGATGGTTGGGTGAGTATGGGTGATGGAGAAGGCAGAGATTACAGGGATTAGTGGAGTAAATGAGGGGAATAGATTGGAACGATGTAAGTGTGGGAGTGGGGAAGACGGGACTCAAGGAGATGACATGAGGTGTGAGAGAAAAAGAATACTGTTGATGTTTTGTATGTGTGGATGTGTGTGATAAAGAGAGAGAGAGAGAGAGAGAGAGAGAGAGAGAGAGAGAGAGAGAGAGAGAGAGAGAGAGAGAGAGAGAGAGAGAGAGAGAGAGAGAGAGAGAGAGAGAGAGAGAGAGAGAGAGAGAGAGAGAGAGAGAGAGAGAGAGAGAGAGAGAGAGAGAGAGAGAGAGAGAGAGAGAGAGAGAGAGAGAGAGAGAGAGAGAGAGAGAGAGAGAGAGAGAGAGGAGAGAGAGAGAGAGAGAGAGAGAGAGAGAGAGAGAGAGAGAGAGAGAGAGAGAGAGAGAGAGAGAGAGAGAGAGAGAGAGGAGAGAGAGAGAGAGAGAGAGAGAGAGAGAGAGAGAGAGAGAGAGAGAGAGAGAGAGAGAGAGAGAGAGAGAGAGAGAGAGAGAGAGAGAGAGAGAGAGAGAGAGAGAGAGAGAGAGAGAGAGAGAGAGAGAGAGAGAGAGAGAGAGAGAGAGAGAGAGAGAGAGAGAGAGAGAGAGGAGAGAGAGAGAGAGAGAGAGAGAGAGAGAGAGAGAGAGAGAGAGAGAGAGAGAGAGAGAGAGAGAGAGAGAGAGAGAGAGAGAGAGAGAGAGAGAGAGAGAGAGAGAGAGAGAGAGAGAGAGAGAGAGAGAGAGAGAGAGAGAGAGAGAGAGGAGAGAGAGAGAGAGAGAGAGAGAGAGAGAGAGAGAGAGAGAGAGAGAGAGAGAGAGAGAGAGAGAGAGAGAGAGAGAGAGAGAGAGAGAGAGAGAGAGAGGAGAGAGAGAGAGAGAGAGAGAGAGAGAGAGAGAGAGAGAGAGAGAGAGAGAGAGAGAGAGAGAGAGAGAGAGAGAGAGAGAGGAGAGAGAGAGAGAGAGAGAGAGAGAGAGAGAGAGAGAGAGAGAGAGAGAGAGAGAGAGAGAGAGAGAGAGAGAGAGAGAGAGAGAGAGAGAGAGAGAGAGAGAGAGAGAGGAGAGAGAGAGAGAGAGAGAGAGAGAGAGAGAGAGAGAGAGAGAGAGAGAGAGAGAGAGAGAGAGAGAGAGAGAGAGAGAGAGAGAGAGAGAGAGAGAGAGAGAGAGAGAGAGAGAGAGAGAGAGAGAGAGAGAGAGAGAGAGAGAGAGAGAGAGATACTGACTTACTGAGTGACTGACCGACTGGAAGGTGACATTATAACACGGGAACATGCATTTCTTATCAAACAGACACAATATAACACCTCAAGATTTCCTGAAGTGAATAATAGAGTTCTTATAGCTACCGATACCACTTTATGCAATTACTACAAAAAGATCTTACAGGTAAACTATAATACTAAAACAACTAGGAGAAGCAGCACTACTACTACTGCTACTACTACTACTACTACTACTACTACTACTACTACTACTACTACTACTACTACTACTACTACTACTACTACTACTACTACTACTACTACTACTATTATTACTACTACTACCAGCAACCGCCACAGTAGTAAGTAAGATTACGTACCAGCTGCCACTACCTTCGTGTAAATGAGTGTGTGAACGAGACCTGTAACCTGCTCGAGGCCCTGTGACTGGTGTGTGGCCTGGCTTGGCGTCGTGCCTTCGTAACCCCAACGGTGCATTCACTGCCTCTGATAACCATACCTAGTAATTTGTTTTTATGTGCTGCGCCTGACATCTACGGTGCAGTTAGATATATTGCTCTCGTTGCATTTATGTCATGAAGGAATGTTTACTATATCTATTTACTTTATTTGTTGATTTTCTTTATAATTGAACGTGCGTCTTTGTCCTGAAGGTGCAATAGGTTTGGATGGGAGGGAAGAATGAAGATACTGGTTAAGTGTGACATAACGCTGCTCAGACTGTCCTTTGTCATGCCTCACTCTCATTATCACGTTAATCTCTACTCATGGCGTATGGTTGTGAGAGCTGACAAAACATCCGTAACTTAGTGTCATGTGTAGAGATTTCATCCATATAGCTCACTTTTGCGCTTAGCTAATCGTCACTTGTTTGTTAAGGAGGCATTTCTCAGCCTAAACATTTTTTATGACTCAAAACACCTCTATGGTAACAACGCTCTAGAACCCTGTAGTTGTCCTTGTTACCTAAAGTATCAGTGACTTTTCGATAGGCGTGAAGAGGCAATCCAAGACCTAAAGAATCCAGTATGATTACAATATATATCATCTCTCGTGTGTCTTAACATCCATCTTGACTCTCATCACACTCCTCCCTATCATGGACAGGAAGGCGTCACCACACACGCTCCGCCACCTTATGTTCCGCCGCCCGCACCAACACACCCATAAGGTCACGCCTGTTTCTCCCCTCAAATCTCAACTACATTTGTCAATATCTGGTAAAGTGTGTTACGGGGACGAGCATGAGCGTTGACCTGCAAGCTAATTACCGGCGTAGGGAGGAGGCCCATGCAGAGAACGAGTGCTTGGTCAGCCGTCTGAAGAACATTATTGCCGCGCTGCTGGCTGTGTCGCGGCCCTCACTTATTAATGATGTGAGTGTATGCGTTTTACTGACGTAAGCTCGAGGTGTTCCAGTTTGTGGAGTAGAGAGCTGCAGATGCAACAAGAAACAATGATTGTTTCGTTTTGTTTACATCCTCACTATGTCATCACGTGCCATTTTTTTTTATCGTGATCCAAAATGTAATATATAACTGCTTGATGAAAAAAATAGTACAGACTACGAAATTTTATTTGCTTATTATTATTTTGTAACTTGTAAGGTTTTCATTAATTCAGCACACATTGGAATATTTCCGGTAACAAAAAGAGTTTTGTAGTTAATTATAAATCACTGTTAAAGCACAGCTTTTCATCACCACTTCCTCTGTTCGCTTGGCAGTTCCATTGATTACATTGTACAATTATAACGCAAAATTTTTTTTGTTTCTATTTCACTGCGCTCTTTAGGAACACACGTGAGGTAAGTTCGGTTTATCAAGCTTAAAAGAATTTTCACAGTTCACCCAGTTATAAGTATCTTCATTATGTCCCCAACCTTCTACTCCTTCCTCCTCTACCTGCCCTCAAGGCCCCAGCGTTACTCACTAAGGTCCCCGATAGAAAGGACAGGAATGCAGAGGACGGGAGTGATGGTAAAGGTTGATCCCGTCGGGAAGGCAATTGAACGCTTCTGACGGGCATGTAGATCCCTCAACTCTGTGATGGGAAAGAGAAGAAAGCAGTTTGACATTATAAACAGTGTGTATAACATTATCATGTGATCAACCTATATATGTAACTGCAGGAGAGTTAAAGAAAAAAACGTATGCATTCCCAAATATTTAGAGTTATAAAGAAAGTGGTGATATGTTTCATGTTTGTCATTATATCTATTCACCTCTATGTGTGTCAAGGGAAGTTTTGGCCTTGCTCTTGAGTTCCTTCTTGGTGCGTACACGGTACTCAAACCATGTTTCCGTCAGCTCGTCCGCCACCCCCGCCGCCAGCACCGTCAGCACCACCGCCATAGGCAAGGCCACGGCCCATTTGTCCAACCTAACCATACTGATACAACAGCAAATGGAAACACATATATAAATATTAGTGTTTATGACTTAACAGATTGCATGACTGTATATTGTTGTCAACTTTTGAATGCACTTTTGATTATATTTTGTTTTCATGCACAAAATTCAAGCCATATGTTCTCGTACAAGTGAGTAGATCATGCATTGGGAGTCATGTGCTTAGTTTCACATCGCACTGACAAGTCACTGGTCCTAAGAATACCAACTCTTGTAAATCTCAACAATCTTAAATTTAGAAAAAAGAACGAATCATGCAACAATTGATTTTATAGTAAACTTTCTTGATTAGTTTCAAGTGGTGTATCTTCCTTAGATTCAATTTCCTAAGCTGATCATGTTGTGTTTATTTCTCTCCATGCATTTCACTTTATGTTGCTGGTGCAGATAACACTTCCATGACCCCGTGCTGGTCATGGCATCCTGAAGTGATCTCAAGGGCCCGTGTGCAGGTGCATTGACGTGGGGACAACGGTAGCGGCGCCCACACATGCATACAAGAACACGTCCAGGGTGAGACACAACACGCAAAACACTTATAAAACAATGCGTCGTATGGCAGCACATGACACACACACACACACACACACACACACACACACACACACACACACACACACACACACACGCATACATATATCACACGCCACCCACCTACTCTGACGGCACGCAGACACTCACTGGCACACACTACCGCAAGGAGGTTGACTGGGTGTTAAGTTAGTCAGTTTTATAGGTACTCGCACTCTCCATCAACCCGCCTCGCCTCGTGAACTCCGCCCACTAATTTTCGCTCCACCCACACGGAATCCTATAGAGTTGTCTTCGGAGGACTCAAAATCATACCGTGTGTTGTGAATCATGTTGTCATTTTTTGATGTTCAATAATGGTTTGTAATTCTGTACTTTTTTTTCTTTTTGAGGATGGTTCAGCAATCAGTCAGCTACCTAAACTTTATTCATGGGTAATTTGTGTTTTTTTTTTGTCTTGTACCGTATCGTATATTTTCTTGTCCTCTGACAATTACCATACTTGAGCTAGGGACTGTTTCTGTCTGTCTTGGTGTCTGTCTGTCTGTCTGTCTGTCTGCCTGTTTCTTCCTCTGCCGGCTTTCGTTTGTCTGTTTGCTTGTTATTTGTCTGTTTGTCTGTATTTGTTTACCAGTTAACCAGTTAGTCAGTCAGTCTATCTGTCTGTCTGTTTATTTATCAGGCTGTCTGTGGTCAATAAATCTATCTATCTATCTATGTATCAGGTTCTTTCTATTTTTGTAATTTTCTTAGTCAGTCAGTCTATCTATCTGTCTGTTTGTTTGTTTGTCTGTCTGTCTGTCTGTCTGTCTGTCTGTCTGTCTCTCTCTCTCTCTCTCTCTCTCTCTCTCTCTCTCTCTCTCTCTCTCTCTCTCTCTCTCTCTCTCTCTCTCTCTCTCTCTCTCTCTCTCTCTCTCTCTCTCTCTCTCTCACCACACCAAGAGCACACCAAGAGCAAACATAGAATAAAAGCAAGAGTTATCAAGTTTCAAGGACAATCGTTCATCGTACTTCCGGTAAGAGAAAGTCTCGGACGAAATCAAGAGCTTCAAGTGACACAATGAAGGAAGTGTTCGTAATGCGTACAACTTTATTCAACCCTTCTACTTGGGTGTGTTGTGTGCGTGGAAGTGCCTAGTAGCACAGCCGCGGGAGACGACTTCCATGTACGATAAAGGAAGGTGCTGAACAAAGTTAGTAGTTGAAAGAAGATGTAAATGCAAATTTGAAGCTGTAACTCCTGTTCACTTG
>JAPQNM010000038.1:20891985-20896985 GCA_029783475.1 Metacarcinus magister
TGTGGTCACCGTCAGGGTCACCAGCACCAAGGGGCATCGGCAGGTCACCATGGCCGTACAAGTTAGCAGTGAAGTGAAGGCGAGGCGTCACTTTACATGCTGAACAAAGAGTAACAATAGAGTGTGTTTGGGGAAGAGGTTATTACATGTTTGTTTAATCATACGTCTATTCCCTCACACTTCTTTCTGTCTCTAATCTCTTCTTTTCCTCTTTTTACTCTTCTCTTTCCTCCTCCTCCTCCTCCTCCTCCTCTGTCTCCCTCCCTCCCTTCATCCATCCCTCCCTATTAAATCCACCAAACACCACCTAAACAAATTCCACCCAACCTCAGATCTTAGAGAAACACTTGGTTCACATCTCCAAACAACAAAATACATATACATACAATACCACCAAAGCCTCCAAGAATCACACTAACAACATTACGAGGGTGTGAACAGCCGGAAAATGCAATATATACGCAATCCATTCCATAAAACAGCTTTAACATACCTATACCTTATATATATATAGAGAGAAAGACTCGGTTAGGTGAGAACTCTATCATATCAAATCTCAAAGTCATGGCTCTGAGGATCTATGTCACGCTGGGGTTAAGAGATCCTAGGTAAACGTGTCGCTTGTTGAGTGTCGAGAATTTGTGTGTGTAAACAAGGCATTTGGACCCCGGCAGGTGACAATGTTGCGGCCACGAGGAAGAAAGATGTGAGTCTGTTCAGGTACAAAGGGGAGAAGGGTGAGGTGAGGTGTCCGTTAGTCTCGAGTGTGGTAGGGACGAATATGTTGAGGGTGAGAAGTGCGGGGACAATGTTGTGATGGTGGTAATGGTTGTGGTGATAGTGATGGTGACATTGTATAAGTGGAGGTGGTGAGAGCTGGCGGTATATAGTTATAATGGTGGTGACAATAAAGGAAAAAAACCATTACGACCTTACATGGATTTTGACAACGGTGATACAACATTTCGATGAGACCGCAAAGAAGAAATACATAAAAAATAAACACGTGTGATGATATCGATGTGCACAGAATAGTATATAAGTAAAACCAGAGAAGTGGCAGATTTAAGTATACTATATGAATGACTTAATTTTTTGTTTAAAGGACCGTCAGAAGATGCATTAATTTGTATCATCTCCTATATGCATGTATATATGTTTGTTCATTCCCTTGAGAGGACAGACGGGTTGAGGTAGCGTAGAGTGGGCGTGCTTGGGCCAATTAAAGGGGATGGAAGCATTAACTCGGGGAATTACCTGGAGCTCATACAGATAACAGGCGATTTATTGTCCTATAACAATGCAAATATAGATTGACAAGCGAACGTACTGCATACATATATGTGATAATTGTGCTTTGAAAGTTATGGTGATTCTCGCTTTCATTATGACTGACCAAACACACATAGGCTACACACAAGCGCGCGCACCCTCCACACACATACACACACACACACACACACATAAAAAAGACACATACGCGTATGTACACATCCATCCATGTTATACTTTTTTTTCTTCTTTTTCATAACGTCTCAAAAAATTCCACAAGACTCGTCCTTCACTCAATATGTTGGTAATATTCACTAACACATGAACGTGGAGGAGGAGAATATGCGACTCTGACCTTTGTGGATGTCAAGTACACCTTTGATTTAGCTTTTTCCAGTTCAATACGCGATACACTATTCAACCTGGGTCAACGTAAGCCCTCTTTCACTGGTTGGAAGAGTGGCTATCATGCACCAGTCGTCTATTTCATCTGAGGCCACACCTACATCCCTCCCTTTGGCTGTAACGTGAGGCGTCCCCCAGAGCTCACTCGCCGTTTTCTTCAATCACCTCTCATCATCTGTGATTGACGGAAAACTATTTTATACCTGAAGCATGTGGATGACTTATCGGCAAGGGTTTCCACGTCTCTTTCTTACATTATTAGTCTCTTTTTTTTGTCTTTCAGCTAAAGTGATAAATAAAATAAGATTGTGTCAAAGTACATAAGACTGGATGCAGAACAATTTCATTCCCTTCTCACACCATTACTAAATTGATCTGTTCTTTCATATTCAATACCACTTTTAATCATTATTCTGTTATTATTATTTTCGATTTATTTTTTGTTTGTTTTCGGCGCCATATGACCCCAGCTGTTGTGGCACTAAGAGAGGAAACCAATCAATCAACCAACCAATCAATCAATCAACCAATCAATAAATCAACCAATCAATCAATCAATCAACCAATCAACCAATCAACCAACCAATTAATAAAGCTCCCCAGTGTTCCCCTTGATTGCTTCACGATACAAGTACCACCAAGACACTGTTATCATTTCCGCCACCCGTCATCTCTACTTTCACAGTTGGCTGAAATCACTGGGAACTCAGCTTATTACTTATATAAAGGTACCACTTCCTTTTTTCTTTTTCTTTTTTTTTGCCTGAAACTCACGTATAACTCGAATGCCAAGAGTTCCACAGAGACCGGGTAAACTTGCTCCGTAGAAGACTATTAAGATAATCCTGATGTTAACTTACTCCCCATGCATACGAGGAGGCTTTAAGTCACTATCAAGGGGACAAAAACATATAAAAAATGGAATCTCCAAAGTCGGCTGAGGAGGTCGTAAGGGAGGCATAATAAAATTTCCCTGGAAAGTATATATAAAGATGGGCAGAAATCGTGGGCAAAGTTTATACTCCTTTCATAAGCTAATTGCGACCCAGCGCTTCCATATAGACTTATAGAGGATAGCCGCCGTAAAAGTTGCAGGGGTTCAGGCCACGTGTAGCAGCACAACGGTGAAGTCAAGCGAAGGGAAGAAGAAAACCTATAACTAGAAAATATTGATAGCTTGAAGATAATTGGTACTTTTCAGTAAGTTGCTGCGCGTATTAGGTCATACTTCACACTCTTAGATGTATGGTCGGCATGATTAACTGTATGTAACACAAAATCAAAACTCACAAAAGCGTTATGTATGAAGTTGTGATGCAAGCAGTGGCCTGACGAGTTTGTGGCGCGTGGCTCCTTAGCCTTGCACCCAGGAGGCTCAGCTGCTGCAGGAGGAGGGTCTATCTTTGACACTGAGTACCTCTCAACAGCTTCTTGTGGTTTTCATCCCTGTAAGAAGTGTTATATGCACAACTGCTGTAACACGATTACCCCAATGAGAGGTGAGCTGTAGGCACGTGTGAGTTACTCTGGAGACCTCCACTGACTGTCCAGCCAACAGTCTCAGGCTATGAGGGCGGCGGCCTGGTGTGGGCGGTAGGGGTCAGGGTTGCCCAACACGGATGATCAGCCGTCTTTGGATGTGACACACTCTTCAACAGTGTGAAGAGGAGAAGTCTGCACGGGATTAAGGCGAGGCTTACTTCACAGGTCCCATATGTTGGTCTTAGATTTACATGAATACTTTTACAACTTCCTTGCATATGAAAGCTAGATATGACATTATTAATATTTGTCATATTCTTCTACATGCAAGCATATATACTTAAGTCATCAGTTTATTAAATATGAATAAATTTGTATGAAGCAAATACACATGACATCTGTTTATGCTGTGGTTTCTTACTGGTTGTTATAAAGAGAAAAGAAAGAATAGATGAAGAAGAGTAGTATGGAAATACAAGTCTTTTGTCCTCATTATTGACTCAACCCATCTACAGGAAGGATCAAGTCATCATTTGTCCAAGAAAACGCGTGCCATGAGGACGCAGAAGAGGGTAGAGGTACCTGTTATCACTGTCCTGAGACAGTTTGAAGCAGCAGAGATTTGACGGAGACCATGATGACGTCAGTAACATAACTTTGGGGTTGAAATCATTGCGGGTTACACAGCCTTGCATTATTCAAAACAATGGGTTTGAATGATCTGGGTGGCCTCACCCATTCACATATTGAAATACTTTCACAATAAAAATTATGAATGCTTCAGATTATTTTAAGTAAGGATCAATTTTCAGTTGTAGTAGAATGGCAACGTAAGCAAAATAATGAAAACAATCAAAATAAGTATTATCGGGTTAGGTGCTGGCTTAGTCCAATCACTTAATGAAATTATTTCTATGTCTAGTCAAACTATTCTAACTTCCTAAACTATTCTAACTGCCGGAATAGAGATCCTTGGCAGGACCTCTATTCTGGCATCCCTGAAAATTGACTTCACGAACTACTTGAAGGTTGAGAGATCAATCAGGGCTACAAGCATAAGACACTTATTGACACTTCTAGGCTTCACTCCCGTATAAATAGCTGAAAATTCTTTCTTTATTCTCATGAAACAAATTATAACAAACTGTTCACTTTGATACACTTTTGATGTCTTAAAACTAGGTCGACATCTCCGCAGAAATGTAGTCTTCTCCATTACAAACACATATCTCTACACTAATATACAATTACTAAAACTGTCCAACGCTATCCCTCAGGGTCCATGTTCGGGGAAAGGATTACAAAAAAAGCCAAGATTATCCTTTCACATCTGTCACAAGTGTCACTATTGGGCTTCATCTCTTTTCACTAAGTAAACAAAGAACATAAAGGAAGATGACAACAAATTACTTTTTTGTCAGCAGGTCGTGCGCGGGGTATTTGTGGATGACTTGGAGCCGAGGAGGGATGGGGAGGAATGGGGAGGGATGGGAAGGAGAAGGGTAAGCCATGTATAAGGGATGCGTGTCCGTGTTAGGAGTGGCAACGTTACAGGATTTGGTTTCCGTGAGGCGCTTATGTAACCAGGTTCTATAGAGGATACTGCAGTGGGCGGAGCTGTTGATGGGGCCGAGTGGAAACTGTGAAGGGAAGGGAAGGGAAGGAAAGGGAAGTGAAGTGAAGGGTCAGAGGATGTGACTAATGCAACGTAACTGCAGGGAATATGTACTTGATGATCTACTCTTCTTTTACAACGAAACTTTATGTAGGTCTATATATGGAGGGTCATGACACACACACACACACACACACACACACACACACACACACACACACACACA
>JAPQNM010000038.1:20901985-20906985 GCA_029783475.1 Metacarcinus magister
CCAGGTTGAGGTCCTTGCTTGCTTACACGGTGCCAGGCTGGTGTGGAGGGGAGTGTAAGTGCGTGACACCGAAATCGACTTTTCCGCACGTGTTTCGCTGAGCTGGAGAGACCCATTCCTTTTCTCTCACGGAAAGAAAAATAACAATTCAAGAAGGCAACGCACGCCACAGTAACTTATGCAAAGAGGTTGCACTTGTACATTTCAACTTTTAAGGCCACTTTCCACATTCCACATCACTGATTAAAGACTGGCCATTTCTAAGTCACTATTTATGCATCAAATAATTCACTTGGTTCTTTGTATTCCGCACTTCTTGAATTGTACATAAAATACACCCATTTGCAACCTCGAGGGACGCCTCAGAATAATACACGAAGCTAGAGTGTGTTCCTAATGCATTTCTGGACAATTTCAACCAAGGTAGTAGTAATATTTCCTCGAGGGCTCCGTGTCTGGATCTGGTCGTGGGGAGGCTTGGAGGGAGGGAGGGAGGTGAGGTAAATCGCTGTAAAACCACCGTCTGTTTGAGGGGAAACCATACCCGTGTGGGACAGAACATTTTGTGCGCCACCTGAAGCTTTGCTCTGGATGAAAGTTATGGAGAGAGAGAGAGAGAGAGAGAGAGAGAGAGAGAGAGAGAGAGAGAGAGAGAGAGAGAGAGAGAGAGAGAGAGAGAGAGAGATTGAGAGATTTAATAAAGATAGTACGTAATTATTTACTCAATATCTATAATTTATGTCAAGAGGGTTAAAAAAAATAATAAAACACTTCCGGGCAACACTGAACGAGCAGGAACCCTTAAAAGAAAAAAGCACTACGTCTACGTAAACCAACTAAGAACTCAGCGACGCGTGACGGTAAAACGAGGGAAGCTGTGGCAACATGAATGAATAAAAACTTAATATGTTCCTAGGAAGCCGAGGGCACTGTACACATGCTGCCAGCCGTAAATTATCGTGGTGCTTATTGACTTGAGCCGCGACACACCACACGCCTACCCAGCCGTGCCAAACGAGACTTCGATAATATAGGAGAACGGAGAGTGGGCGTGGCTAAGAGACCCTAAACACGATAAGGAGCAAGTGAGAGAGAGAGAGAGAGAGAGAGAGAGAGAGAGAGAGAGAGAGAGAGAGAGAGAGAGAGAGAGAGAGAGAGAGAGAGAGAGAGAGAGAGAGAGAATCTATCTATCTATTAAATCATAATCGTACACTTAGCTGGTCATCGATTCTATAACACTGTATAATATATTGGTATCTTGGTTGACTTTCGAGTGAGTCAACACCATTGCACTTCAACTTGTAGTATATAAAGCTTCATTACAACACCGATAAATAAGTTAAGAGGAAGAATATTAACAAAAAAGTAAGTACTATACCTTCTGTACCTTAAAAAAAAAAAAATCAGACTCTCAATATCCAACCTTCATTCGATTAATTCGTGAGCTTACATCGAATAGCAATAAAAATAAAAAACAGTTATTTATGAATTGTTGATTTCATTTCCATTAAAGTTATGTGAGTGTTGTGTGACCTTCAGTTACGTTGCTTTAAACGTGATATATTTCTTTAAAAGGGAAGGAACACATTTTGCGCCACTATTTCTTCTCGGTATTGAGTTTAAAAGGAAAGTATTCACTATAAATCTATTGCTGCCAATCGTTCTCCTTTCCTTCGGGATTTTTGGCTTAGAAAGGACTTGGGCTATACTTTTATTCGTCCTCGTAGGATTGCAGGAGTTTAAGCAAGCTATGCACTTTCTAGTTGAGAGAGAGAGAGAGAGAGAGAGAGAGAGAGAGAGAGAGAGAGAGAGAGAGAGAGAGAGAGAGAGAGAGAGAGAGAGAGAGAGAGAGAGCTAATACTGCACTTTGGGGCTTTTATTATTTTTTCAAACTAGATGATCTTTACAGCTTTATTTTTTTTTAGCTACCTTGCATGACCTTGCCTGGCCTGATTCCTCGTTTCCACGCTCCTCCTCCTTAGCTTCACTCTTCCTCCCCTCCTCCAACTTGAAATAAGAGAGGAAGAGAGAGAGAGGCTTCCACTCCGTAAAAAATGAGTAGATTTCTCCTCCTCCTCCTCCTCCTCCTCCTCCTCCTCCTCCTCCTCCTCCTCCTTCCCTGTTCTTTTATGTCTTGTTCTGCCAAATGTAGTTTATCAGTAGTAGTACAGTTCAGTAGTTACCTTCGTTATAGGCAAACGGGTCTCTTGGTGTCTATTCTTTATGTAATCCTGTAATCCTCAACATTTTCTTTTTCTTCTTATTTATTATTATCATCATTATCATTATTAATATTTTTCTTTTCTTCCTCTTCCTCATCCTCTTCCTCTTCCTCTTCCTCCTCATCTTCCTTCTCTTTCATTACCCTTCCTTTGGGTGTGTGTTCCCGTCTGCAGTGTTTTGGGTTCCCTGGTGAGTGCTTTCTGTGTTGCAAGGAAAGTTGTTCTTGTTGCTCCTCTATTTATTCTTCTTTTATCTTTCTGATTATTTTCTTCTATTCCATCATCATCATTATCAAGATTTGTTCTTCATTGGTTATTTTTCCTTCAAATATTTGTGTTCAATAGCCAAACATCTTTTTAGTTTAATTAGTGTGTGTGTGTGTTGCTCCTCCTTGCTGCTGCAACTTTCATCCACAATCTTGCATACGAAAGCCAAAGTGGTAGGAAGGAGGGAGGGAAGGAGGGGAAAAAATAACTTCACTCTACTGATGTCGCTCACTTCCTTGAGTTAAGTTTCTCTTCACAAACGGGTCAAGAGGCTGAGGATACAAAGATTAGCACAGTGGCAAGGTGCTTCTTTATTCTAATTTTTTATTTTTCATATATTTGGCACGTGTGAGTACAGCATTTACTTAAATTCAACTTTTAAATAATGTCATAACTTGTGAATCATTGTGTTGGAATATCAGCACCGAAGAGTCTTTTTTATTTTTTATTTCTTCTTGAACCACGTAGTCGGCTTTTAAAAGTTATCAGCAATGAAGAAAGATTAGATATATATAAAAAAAACGAGAACATATTGCTCTTATCCTGCCTCGTAAAGATAGGAGAATGTTGTCTTCACACCCGGGTTAGTTATTGGGGGTCGTAATGAAGATCCTGGTCCTCACGAAACCCAGCCAATGTTGACTCCGTGAATAATGTAGTCCTTGGGAGACGGGCAGACGCGGCTGCCTCGCCACAACACACTGCACTGCGGACTGTTGTGTTTGGTTACCTGAAGAGAACCAGCGGCATAGGAGTGTGTTTGTTGCTAAGAGTTTTAGGCTTACGTTGCATAAAAAATGTTCCTCACCATGGTTGTTAGTCTTCCGTTTGTCTTCAAGAATTATTGCTTCCTGCTGAATATTTCCTCAAGTTAATGACGTTTTCTTTATCTGCATTAACTCGCCTCTGTCCCGTGTGTATGATGATTACGCACACTGACGCTATGGATGGCTATATGAACAGGATGGAAGCAGCTGCACAGGTTGAGGTGATGGCTCGTGCGACGCTCTTTGATGCTGACGTGATTTTGTGTTACTGGTGTGTTAGCGTCCACTATGACGGGTGTTCCATGGTCGAAATCCACCTTAATATCTAGGCTGTCTTCATACCATAGTTATAGTTCCTTTCAAGTTCACTATTAGTCGGTGTATGCATTTATTTTGCATTCTCAATTGAAAGTGGTATGTGCTTAGTAGTCTTTTCAATGTCAAACATGCATGTAAAGACTTGTTTTGTAGCTATTTTGAATGATTTATTGTAAGATCTCTCACGTGTCAGCTAAATACTCGTGTATTTGTAGTCTGTGTCGCGTTCAGTCTATTTTATAATTATTATTTTCATTGTAATTATTAGGACACCGAATATCCAACGATCATTCATTGGTACAAAGAAGAATAAAGAAAAAAATGCCGCTTTCAATCAATAAATATATTAAGTGTCCACTTGGTGTAATTTTCGTCATTCGTTTCTTTCATTCATGCATTTCGTATATCAAATAACAATCGAGGTGGTTTTCAACACATTGATAGCGGGGTAACACTTCCGTGTGTTAACAGGTGAAGTGCGCCAAGTTCCGCATCCCCTTGTTTGCCTTGACCCACAGCTGGAGGCGATGACCTTTGGAAACTCTGTTTCATGGCTCACATGAATTTTTCCTTCCTTTTTTCCCTTTGCTCCATGTGCCTTGCAACCTTGTTCACGCGTTTTATTCACTTGATTAGTAATATCATTGCTGTTATTGTTATTAATATGAGTTATCTATATTTTAATTCTACCTACATAACCATAGTGCATTGAAGCAGAAACCTTGTACAAAACAGTGTCTCTGCGAAGAGCAAGTTTCAGTACAGAAAATTATTAAAGTTGATACAGACTACGATACTCAAGGGATTGTGTAAGATGTAATCATTGCATGTTTCAGTACTGTGGAAGGGCAAAGAAAACTCCATCATTTTCCGTTTTCACACACTGAGTGCCACAGTGCCACAGTACCACACGAGTTGCGCTGCGAGGCTATTGATGGTACTGTCCTGCAGCTCCTTCAGGATGGTAGTGGTGGTGGTGGAGCATTGCCTTCCTGATAAAAATACAGCCTTAGGGACGCGTCTCATGTCTGCGTGTAAGGGGGTAGCGGGTAAAAATAAACCTTCATACGGAGCGAATGAGTGAATGGAGTATTGAGCGGCGGTTCTGCCTCAGGTGTTGACAGCCACTGCAACAAAAGGCTGTCAGGGGCCTGGAAAACACAATATTTGCCCAAAAGAGGAACTTGTGAATCTTTTGTTCAAGTTTTGTGATATTTCCTGGGCGATAAGGAAGAAGTCTTTCTAGTCTTGTCTCCCTTTACTGGTGTTCCTAGAGGCGAGAGATAGGCCCCAACCATCCCCTCTCCAACATCCGCCTCTCCTTGACACCCGAACATTCCTCTCCAGTGCCAGTGTTAAAAAAAACTTTAATCAGTATTTCTTTTATGTAATGAAATGAAGGTGTAACGATAACGTTTTCACTTAT
>JAPQNM010000038.1:20911985-20919485 GCA_029783475.1 Metacarcinus magister
TTCCGTTATCGCGGACTCCACTGTATATAAGAAAAATTATTATACAAAAAAGTAAATATACGAGCTTCAATCTTATGAATAGCTGTACAAAAAATCATATAAAAATATCCTCCGTGTGTGCTCTTAACCTGACGTGTTCATCGTTGTCGTGAGCAGATTGTGCAGCACGTGACAATCTGCGGCTCTCGTGCCTTCATTACAACACGATTATTGGGACGCGTGGTACTTCACTGAAATGCTTTTCAGACTTAGATTTAAAACATTTTCCAGTGAAGAATGAAATAATCATATGCATTGGAGAGAGAGTTATAAATGGTGATACGATGACTCCTAATAAATGCGTATTTGTTCTGTATTTTTGGAGTGTCATTCTCTTAACTTGTACATGTGTCTACCCTTACAGCGCGTGAACAATGGACAGATGATGGAAGAGAGAACTAAAGAGTCTCTCTGGAGAGTTCTTGAGTGATAAAACGCCACGACGACAACTTACTATGGCGTTCTAAGACTATAGAAACGAACTAGTAAATAAAAAGAATCAGAAACAATGGCACAAACCTACAAGTGAGTAGAAAAGAAGAAGAAAAAAAACATTAATTGATTATGAGTGTTAGAACATTGTGCTCACCAAGAAGAGAGTGAAGTGTTGGTGAAATATTAAAAGAAGAAGCGTAGTATTGTGAATAGAGAATGAAGGAAGGAGTGTAGCGGGATAATATCAAGTGAGCGAGAGAGGTAGAGAAAGAGAGATAAACGCGGAAGACGGGTGGAAAAAAAGTGGACTAGGAAAACCTAATTGTGATTTGACTTGTGTGGAGAGGAGCGCAGCTAGGGAACAGCAGTAAGGGAGGGAGTGAGTTAGGGAGGGAGGGGGGAGTGCCAGGGTGTAGGGACCGTGCTGTGGGGTGCAGTAACCTCAAGATGGCTCCTGACATAGAGGAACAACAACAACAACAACAACAGGCCCGTGGTGGTGGCTCCTTACGTCAGCTCATTACGAGAATATTCAGGTAAGACTCCCCCCCTCCCCTACCTTCCCCTCAACACCTTTTCCTCACCCCCATCCCTCTTCCCTTCCTTTCCCCTTTCTCTCTCCTCTTCCCCTTAAGATTTCCATCGCCCGATTCAAGCTTCGTTAACGTGAATGGAAGCAGCTGGACTATTTCTGTCTCATAATTTGGAGTAAAGCTATGTGTGAATGGTTCCTTCTGTTTTGTTCCTGAAGGAGGGGCTGAGGGCTGCACTAGGGTGTGTGAAGAGGGTTAGGAGGAGGAGGAGGAGGAGGAGGAGGAAGAGGAGGTGGTAGAGAAGGAAGAGGAGGTAGAGGAGGAGTAGGAGAAGGAGAAGGAGAAAGGGTAGTAGGAGTGAATAAGGCGCTGGAGGAAAGAAAAGCACGGAGGTTCTTTTGAAGGAAGAGAATAAGGTTCGAAGAAAGAAAAGTGGATAAAAGGAGAGAGAGAGAGAGAGAGAGAGAGAGAGAGAGAGAGAGAGAGAGAGAGAGAGAGAGAGAGAGAGAGAGAGAGAGAGAGAGAGAGAGAGAAAGAGAGAGTTATAATTACCCCATTAAGGAATGAAGGCGACAATGGGGGCGCCGCCAGGTCTCGAAAGCACTCCTCCTCCACCTTACCTTCCTCATATACTTCTTCTCTCTCTCTCTCTCTCTCTCTCTCTCTCTCTCTCTCTCTCTCTCTCTCTCTCTCTCTCTCTCCCCTACTAATTGTCAGGTGCCTTCCTCCTCCTCCTCCTCCTCCTCCTCCTCCTCCTCCTCCTCCTCCTCCTCCTCCTCCTCCTCCTCCTCCTCCTCCTCCTCCTCCTCCTTTATCTACTGTCTCTATAGCCTGAAGATAAAAGTCCAGATGCACCCTCAAGTCCTCTCCTTTATATTCATTTACAACTCCTTTATATTCTGGAGTTCCTTTATACTCCTTTCCGTTGTAGTTGTCTAGATATAATTATAGTATTTTTTTCTTTCTCGTGTGTGTGTGTGTGCGTGTGTGTGTGTGTGTGTGTGTGTGTGTGTGTGTGTGTGTGTGTGTGTGTGTGTGGCTGAGGAAGTATTGTTGAAGGGTGCTTTTGTTATTTTTCTTTTGTGTATATTAATTTCTTTTTCTAGGTATCGTTAGTCAGGATTTTTTTTTATTAATTATTATTATTCCCTGTGTTTTACTTTTTTACTTTCTTTTTTTTTTGGTTCTGTTTTGTGTGGTTTCCTTCCTGGCTCTTGGTCAGTTCTGTCCAGGTAACATTTTTTTTTCCCCCTCTAACCTGTAGGGTCCACTTTGACCTCTTAAATCTCACCTTTATTTCCCACCCACCCACCCACCCACACCACACCCACACATGACACCCTCTCCTTCCCTCCCTCTAAAGGTTTCTCCACATTCTCATTCCCTCCCTTTCCTGCATTCTCCCTTCCCTCCCTCCCTCCCTTTCCTCCCTTCCTTGCCCTGCTTTGGCTTCAAGGATCAATATTGTAATTACAGTAATGGGTGAAGCACTCCCTTGGGTTACACCTCCGTGCTTCACCCCCATTCCACCCTCCCCACCACCCCCCTTTCCACCCTCCCCCCCCCATCACCCACACCATAACTCCCACGCAAACATTCACCACACCCACCACCCATCCCCTGCCTCCTCTCCCCTCCCTTTCCTTCCCTCTTCCTCCCCCTCCTCATTGGTCAGGTTTCTCTTTCTCATTATTCATTTCTCTTCTCCTTCATTTACTTTTCTCTCCTCCATCACTCATTGCTCTTTCCTCCTTTCCTTCTTTACCGTCTCTTTCTCTTCACCTTCTTCCCCTCACTCACCCTTGTAGTTTCCCCTTCAGTATTTTCCCGTCACCCTCCCCCACCTGGCCCCCTTTACTATTCCCTGACCCTGGAGCGACCGCCTTGCCTTCCCTCCACTTATCAAAGGCCTGGAAATCCCTGTTGTATATTTTTTTTCTATGGAAAGGCCGCTCACCGTTCTGTTGCAGGTCTGTATAGGGTTATGGTCCTCCTCCTCCTCCTCCTCCTCCTCCTCCTCCTCCTCCTCCTCCTCCTCCTCCTCCTCCTCCTCCTCCTCCTCCTCCTCCTCCTCCTTGATCTCATTCTTTCAACAAGTAAAGATTTAGTCAGCAACGTAAATGTCGGCCCAGTTTTCAGTTCTAGTGACCATCGGATAATCACGTTCAATTTGAAAATTAAGGAAATAAAAGTAAAAGACAGTAAGGAGAAGGTACCAAATTACCAAAGGGCGAATTTCATCAGAATGCGAACAATTCTAGGAGACACTGACTGGAGTGAACTGTTGTCAGAGTCAGATATTGATAAGTCATGGGAGGCCTTTACCACAAAACTGAATGAAGTTATAAGCGTATGTGTACCGTATCGATACAGACGTTCAGCAAGGAAGAACAAACCAAAATGGTGGAATGAAGAGATAAAAAACAGCCTCTCTCTCAAAAAACACGCGTACAATAAGTACATATCAACTAAAAGCCAAGATGACAAAGTAGAGTTTGACAGAATTCGTCGCGATACTAAGAGATTGATAAAGCGTAGCAAGAAAAACCTTGAAGAATATATAGCGGAATCATGTAAATCTAATCTTAAAGAATTTTATAGTTTTGTTAAGAGTAAAAAAGCCCTTACCTGCAATATCGGTCAACTTACTAAAGGACATGGAAATCACACAAATGACGAAAACGAAATGGCTACAATCCTTAATAACTTTTTTGCATCCGTATTTACAGAAGAGGATTGTTCATCGTTTCAGCCACTTGAGATTAGAGGGACCGTAAACTTCTTAAATGATATACTTATCGTAGAAAATGAAGTTTTGCAAAAAATCGATAAGATGAAAACAAACAAAACCCTTGGACCAGATAAAATTTCCCCGAGAATCTTGAAAGAGGTCAAGCACCAGATCAGTAAACCGCTTACAATCTTATTCAATAAATCCTTAAGAGATGGTAAAGTTCCATCAGATTGGAAACGTGCAAATGTAACACCAATCTTCAAAAAGGGGGACAAGTCACAACCCGGAAATTATAGGCCAATCAGTCTGACATCAGTTGTATGTAAATTAATGGAGACAATCATTCGTGACAATGTGGTGAAATTCCTTGAAGACAACGATATAATAAAACCCTCACAGCATGGTTTTCGTAATAAATGTTCATGTTTAACTAACTTATTAGACTTCTTCCACAATGTTTTTGACGCGTACGATGAAAGCAGAGCAGTAGATGTCATATATCTGGATTTTCAAAAGGCCTTTGATAAAGTACCTCAATAAACTAATGACTCACGGTATCTCTGGTAGCATTTACAATTGGCTTCTGGACTGGCTCTCTGAACGTAAACAGAGAGTAGTCTTAAACGGTGTCTCCTCTCAATGGTTAAACGTAAAAAGTGGCGTACCACAAGGTTCAGTGCTTGGTCCTGTCTTATTCTTGATATATGTTAATGACATAGATGATGGGATCACTTGCAAAATATCGAAATTCACTGACGATACGAAAATTCTCAGCAAAGTAACTACGACAATTGACAGAGAAGTCTTACAATCAGACCTAGATCGACTAACGTCTTGGGCCAATAAATGGCAAATGAAATTTAACGTTGAAAAATGTAAGGTACTACACATTGGAAGAAATAATGATCACGTTCAGTACTCAATGAATGGTAAATCACTTTCTACAGTAAACAAGGAAAAAGATCTGGGAATCACAATATCAAACGATTTAAAACCCAGTCAACATTGCTCAGAGGTAGTTAAAACTGCTAACAGATTGGTCGGCTTTATTGGGCGTACTTTCGAAAATAAATCAGAAAAAGTCATATTAAAACATCATAATTCACTAGTACGACCCCATCTTGAGTATTGCGTACAGTTTTGGTCCCCATATTACAAACTGGAAAGAGTCCAGCGAAGAATAACAAAAATGATTCCAAGGCTGAAAAATAAACCTTATGAAGAAAGGCTTATAGAACTAAACTTATTCAGCCTAGAAAAACGAAGGATGCGAGGGGATTTAATTGAAATGTTCAAGATAATCAAAGGATTCGATAATATCAATGCAGAAGATTACATTACTTATGATCGATCAAATATAACAAGAAGACTTCATTCTTTTAAGATTACTGGTAAAAGATTCACATCAAACGAAGCCAAGCACTTCTTTTTCAATCGGATCGTGAACGTTTGGAACTCCCTGCCCGCCAATGTCGTCAACAGTAAAACAAGTACTACGTTCAAAAATAGACTTAACAAATATTTAGAAGCCAATCCACAACTAAAATACTATCCGTTAACGTAGTAAACTTTGAGTATGTTCATCCTGATGTACCTAACTTACGAAATGTCGATTCAAAAGACGTCGCTAGTGACCTAACATCGCTTGCCAGGAAGTAGTGGTAGCAGTAGTGGTAGTGACAGTGGTGATAGTCTGGTCTTGGTTGGCCTTCCTTTCACTGCCAGCCATAGCTGGGGAGAGAAGCCTTCACCCTTACTATCCTGTATCCTTCACTCTAGAGTAGATAGTGTAGTCTCACAAACAGCCTCGTAAGGGCCAGCAGGCCTGTTGTTGTTTGTTTTTCCTATGTGTTCCTATGTGTTCCTTCTCCTCCTCCTCCTCCTCCTCTTCCTCCTCCTCCTCCTCCTCCTCCTCCTCCTCCTCCTCCTCCTCCTCCTATTTTTCCCCCGTCTCTTCCTCCTCCTCGTAAGGGTCAACAGGTCTGCTAATGTTTGTTCTTCCTTTATGTTCCTTTGTGTTCATCTACCTCTTTATTTATTGGTGAAGGCTGCTACGACCTTGCCTTACATATTCAGGGTTGACCCTTCGCCTTCCCCTCTCTAACTATTGTTACAACACAACAAAAACTTCTACTATTTTACTACTATTTTTACTACTACTACTATTACTACTACTACTATTACTACTACTACTATTACTACTACTACTATTACTACTACTACTATTACTACTACTACTATTACTACTACTACTATTACTATTACTACTATACTACTACTACTACTACTACTACTACTACTACTACTACTACTACTACTACTACTACTACTACTACTACTACCACCACCATCACTACTGTTGCTGTTATTGCTGCTGACGATCATCACTATACCTCACCTCAATACAATTTTCCACATATGTAAGTGTATCATGTAGAGTTGTATTAGACGTTTGAATATGAAGATACGTGGATATGGACTTAAGCTTTCATGATATTTATAAGTACGATGACTAGCAATTAATTATCATTCAGAATAATTCACTAAACTGATTATAGTGAACTAAGTAAATCAATTAGTCGAACAATTTAGTTTATACATCCTAAATAAAAATCCTTGATCCTAGTTGTCACCTCAAATCGTTGCCTTTCTAAGATACTGGTGTTGTAACCTTGCATATGCATCCCTAGCAGCAGAATGGTGAGGTGGTTCACTACAGTTTTCTCGGGAATAGTTAATTTCAAATGAGTGAGACAGGTTGATAAAAGTATATAAAATTCATGTTCTGTAATATAGTGTACTCGTGCAATTATCGCTTCTTGGATTGAGAGAAAAAAATTGTAAGCTCAAGAAGTGGCAATTTTTGATATGGAAAAGAGTGTGTAATAATGACGATGGTGTGGATGGTGAGAATGTGGATACAAAGGACTGATTGGATGTGAGAAGTAACATCAAACATTTTTCATTATCCTCTTTATCATTTAATTCAAATTGATCGTTGCAGCTTTAGTCCATAATGGATAGTTTGTTTTAAAACTGAGTATAAAACGTTCGCAAACTTCAAAGATAATTATTTAGTTTTCACTTTTATAATCAATGTTTGACTTTATGTATGTTATCTTTAATAACAAATTTATTCTATATTTATAATTTGTTTATTTTTTAATTTTATTGGTGTGTCAAGGTACAAGTGTAAATATTGACGTTAATTCTCGTGAAAACTTAAATGCAGTTGTGGATGTTTATTTACGGATGTTGATGCGGATTTGTTTAATATTAACGCTCCTATAGTATATAATTAAATAGTTATCTTCTAGTTCAATTCCAGTAGCTTGTTGACATGCCTTTGCGTAAAAAAAATAAAAAAATCAATCAAAAGGTAGCAGTAAATGTTTATGTTTACCAGTACAAGAAATAAGAAAATGTAAAATGGTACACTTTATAGAAAACGAGAAAAGAACATGGAGGAACTTACGAGAGAAAAAAAAGGGGACGCTTAAACAAATATAGCAGGTATTCCAACGAAAAAAAGGGAAAAAAGGTTAAGTAAACGTTAGACCAAAGTATCTACACACACACACACGCACACACACACACACACACACACACACACACACACACACACACACACACACACACACACACACACACACACACACACACACACACCCCTCAGTTAAAATTAAGTTTGTTGTTAGACTAGAGTTTGCGTAGAAAAGGAAGGGTAGCTTGTTAAAGGCTCTGTTTCACTGAGAGAGA
>JAPQNM010000038.1:20924485-20926985 GCA_029783475.1 Metacarcinus magister
TTTTTTTATTACGTTTTTTATCGACTAATTTTTATCTCTCCTATCGGTTTTTGTTCCCTACTTTTACTCTTCTTTCTCTGTTTTATCTTTTTTTTTTCTTGTCTTTATTCCATCATCTGTCGTCACCTTCTGTTTTTTTTTTTTATCTTTTTTTTCTTTTTCTTTATCTTTTTCTATATTTTTATTGGTCCATTGTTTTCCTTGCACTCTGTTCCTGCTACTGATTCACCTTGTATCAGTATCAGCTTCACAATTTGTTTATATTTTTTTCATTCTTTTCTTTTATTTTTTGTTTATTCTTTATCTGTCTGTTTCTCTTGCTCTTTCTTTATTTTCTATTTCTCTTTTTTTTCTTTCACTTTCTTGATATGTGCGTATATGAATTTTACTTTGTCTTCTTCTGCACACACACACACACACACACACACACACACACACACACACACACACACACACACACACACACACACACACTAATATGGTAGTATATTCTACTTTCTGAGGAACACAACAAAAATCTCCCACTAGGAGGGACCAAATGAGGATTACAGCTCTTCTTTACATCAGCAATAATGCAGAAAATATAAGCGTAAATTTTTTGTGAAATATCAATAAATCATCTAAAATATTTTGTGTAGGTGTTGTCCAAATATTGAAGAAATATTGTAAAAAAGTTACGCGGCAGAAGGTGAAAACAGACAACATAGTACTCCGTCATCCCTTAGATGTTAAACCAGTTTTGTCCTTAATGACAGAGGTTCAGATCAGGAGGACAGGAAGTAAGGTGTTAAAACCTAACATCCTAGCAACACGGGTCTGAGAATGGTTGCTAAGCACACAACATAAACTAATACATTATTAGCCCTAGATCAAATATCCATAGAAACAAATCTGTAGAGTTTGATATGGATTATCTGTTGGTGGAATATCTAACAAATATCTTTAATAGCTCTGGAGACAATGAGAAAGAAAGTAATATTTTGTGAAGAAAATAAATTTGCTATTTTGTTAATTGTTCACATTACATTGTCATTATATTATAAATCAAAAGAGCGAGAGTTTTCTGTTCCTTTTTTAGCACTCCCAACATTTTGTACGTAAACCTCATACTTTTCGAGTTAATTAATAAAATGTGTGATTGTAACCAAGACAATATTGATCATTTTAACCTCGAGAAAACTGGCTTAATATAGCTTGTTATTGCCTATTGAAGATGTACAACTTCAATTAATATGCTCTTCACGTTTATGTGACGGAAATATTTTTTTCTATTATTTTGGTTCGAAAAATGTCTATCAAAATTTACGTCAAAAATATTTTGACTTGTTTCTTACTGCAAAATTATTAGTCCCAGAGCAATTATGCATAGAGACATATATGTAGCGTTTGACAAGGTCTAACAGATTTTGCAATAATTTTTTTCAATATCTTTAATAGATTTAGAGACGATGAGGAAGAAAGTAATTTTTTTTTCAAATTAATAGATTTGACATTTTGTCAATTGTTTACATTTCATTGTCATTATACTAGAACTAAAAAAAAGAACGGTAGTTTTCTGCTCTCTTTAGTTTTCCAAACATTTTTTACGTAAACTTCATAAATTTCGTGTTATTTAATAAAACGTGATTTCGAGAAAAGATGCCAGAGGGTGTGTGTAGCCATTGACACCGATGACAGTCATTAGTGAAGGTTTTGATCAGCTGGCATGACCGAACAGGCGGTGAAATTTGAATTTTGTTCTGCCTCTATATACCTAATTATAGTGACCCTTATCTTGATGCAGCAGCAGTAGAGAAGGTCAGAGGAAAACAATGTAAACCACAGTAGTATTCAAACAGACTCTGCCACCCTTGGGCCCTCTGTGGTTAAATGACGTCGATTACGTATTAGAAATAATGAAAAAAGAAACTATACGCAGGATTGGAATGAGATATGGTTTAAAAAAAGAAAAAAAGATACAATATATATCGGCACAATTCTTTGTTATATCTGATGGGTATCTATCTCATGAAAAATGTTTATTCACACAAAAAAAGATACTTTTAAACAAAAAATATTAACATCTAAACTAAAATCCTAATTGAACAAGGTGCTTTGTCTATCAATTGGTAATTTTATAAGGAATATCTGATATATTTTTCATCAACATTGGTGAAGTATTAAATTCACCATAATGGTTTTAGTTTTTTTTTAATTTAAACTAAATCAATATATTTTTAGAAATACAAATTTCCGATGAAATGATCTGAAACTTAGCTGAAGGTATTACATTATTCCTGTGTAGTACAACATCGGCAAGGGCGAAGGGTGGCTGGGCGGGACTATAAGTCTTGATTGACATTCCCCCCCTTACCGCTTATAATCACTTCTTGTCCCTAGCTTATCGCTTCACACATTAGCTCTAAAACGTCAGCCTAATTGTGTATGTATGTGTGTGTGTGTGTGTGTGTGTGTGTGTGTGTGTGTGTGTGTGTGTGTGTGTGTGTGCGTGTGTGTGTGT
>JAPQNM010000038.1:20929485-20939485 GCA_029783475.1 Metacarcinus magister
TATACGTGGCAATTTCGAAAAGAAGCCAGTATATATATGTAAACATGAGAAACATAACGAAATAGTGAAGAACACCTTTGATCCTTTCACCATTGATCTGCAAACCACATCCCTATCATGGCTCCTTATTTCCCAGCACCAATGGAGTCTTACACTGGACAGGCGAGATGTAAAATTGATCTCTCGTCATGATTTACAGTCTAATACTGTCTAATATCAGTGCACAAAATTGTATAGTCATTTAATTCTTAGAGGAGCAAAAGTGGGCGAATCGTGATGCAGGATATACACGCGAAAGCCTCACACGTCTTCAATCCTCCAACCAGCAGCTGAACGTCGAAATTGATTAAAAAGTGATTTCATGAATTTCGTGAGGAAAGAGAGAAGACATCTTGACTCGTTGATTTTGGCTTGGGATCGAAAGTGAAATGGGTTCGGTTAGTTTAAGTAAAAGCGAGGGAGAAGGAGAGAGAGAGGGAGAGGGAGAGAGATGCGCTAAAGGAGGAGGAGGAGAGGGAGGGGAAGGAAGAGGAGGAGGAGGAGGAGGAGGAGGAGGAGGAGGAGGAGAGGGAGAGGAAGGAGGAAGTCTGTCTGCCGCTAATGCCCTGTCGATGAAGGGTCAAATGACGAAGGGAAGGATCAGGTTAAGGCCGCGGCTCGCCATCCTTCACAGCGGCTCAGTAGGGACCAGGGAGTGAGGAGCCGCCCAAGGACACCCGTCACCATGCATCACCTACTGACACCTAGCAAGCACTATATACCAGGCGACACCCACACCCGACGCCCGCCCTTCTATAGAGCCTCTCCTATCCTATCCTATCCTTCCCTCTTTTGGCCAGTGACCCATATCTACATCTGTCACTTACTACTACTAATTCTACTACTACTATAATTACCTTCCATCAACATCTCTAACTCCACCTAATGTCTCACTTCACCTCCTTCTTTCCACCACCACTACTACCATTACAGTCTCTCCCACATCCTGCCTCCCATCCCACTGTCGCCACCTTCGCTGTCTGTAGCCCCATTCCGTGTTTTCATTGGTTATCCAGGAAAATAAACGAGTGAGACGGAAGTGTATGGTATGCGTAAGAACCAGAGAAACAAATCATGTAGAGGAGAGAGAGAGAGAGAGAGAGAGAGAGAGAGAGAGAGAGAGAGAGAGAGAGAGAGAGAGAGAGAGAGAGAGATTTTTAGTTGGGCATAATACATATTTTCAGTTTTCATAATCCATATAAACAGACAACAGTCTCCTCTGAGGTTAATTAGTTTTATCCTCTCTTTGCAGGTAATGTGAAAACCTCCTTTGTGTGTGGCTTCGTGGCTGACTGACGGATAAGGTAATCTAAGAGATAATTAACCTGCACCATTCTTCTCTTTATAATAAGTCGTGTGAGCTTTTACATTTGATATTTTAGTTTTTATTAAGTAATTGTATTTTGTTAGTTTTTTTCCTTTCCCTTTCAATTTATCCATTTCCAAAAATCTTTAATCTTGTATATCATTATATTGTGTCACCAGTTTCTATTCTTCCAAGTGTTCCCTTTAATAACTCAATTTCCACGAGTAATTGAATATTTTCCTTATAGATCAAACACATACACTTCCTTGTATATACTGAACACCTTTCATCCACCTTATATATACTTAATATCAACACTACTTGCAGAGGTTCCAATTCATATAGTATAATAATCTTCGTGTATGTACGGCACAATATATTTTTTTCTTCATCAACACTTTCCTTATACTTCCTAACTCTCCCTTCTACCTTCGATTACACTCCTTCTCTCCTTCGTAATTCCTCGCCCAGTGTAGTGTGTCCTGTCCGTCACACATGCCACTCACACACGCCCTATGGAAACAACATCGACAAACGGTGAGAGATGATATCCGTAACACAAGGGCGTCTTGCAGGAAATATTATACTGTTGGTGGAAATTTAATTAACTTGTCACGAGGCAGTGCGAGTGTGTGAAGTAACCAGACAAAATATTATATGAGGAAGCCAGACGTGGAAACTCAAATATTGTTACCTTCTATAATGGTTTACTCTCTCTCTCTCTCTCTCTCTCTCTCTCTCTCTCTCTCTCTCTCTCTCTCTCTCTCTCTCTCTCTCTCTCTCTCTCTCTCTCTCTCTCTCTCTCTCTCTCTCTCTCACAGACCCTCCGTGGCTCGTGTAAACAAGGTAGGTGTTTGGTAAATGCAGTCGCTGTGGGTGTGTTTACATCTTCGTGAAAATAATTGAAGATCCAGGATATGATATGTCTAGTGGGAGGGGGAAAAATGTGTAATGCATTGAATGACTGTTTTTTGTTATGTGTGTGTGTGTGTGTGTGTGTGTGTGTGTGTGTGTGTGTGTGTGTGTGTGTGTGTGTGTGTGTGTGTGTGTGTGTGTTTTGATGGTTAATTAAACAAGCTCAATAATCTTTTCCTCATTTTCCTGGTTCTCTCATCCCGCTTCGCCTGTTTTTCTTTTTTTTTTCTTATCACTTTCCTTATCATTTTCTCTTTCTCCTTTAGCTTCCTCGCTATCCTGCTTTCTCTTCTCTTTACTTCATTCCTTAAACTTGTAAGCTCGTGCTCACAAAGGATTCCCTCTATTTTTTTTTTATTCTCTCTCTCTCTCTCTCTCTCTCTCTCTCTCTCTCTCTCTCTCTCTCTCTCTCTCTCTCTCTCTCTCTCTCTCTCTCTCTCTCTTCATCACATTAAAAACCACCTCAGATGGTATCATTCAATCCACTTATATGATAACCCTGAATCGATTCCACCTTTCATAACTAATTTTAGGGCGGACCACTTCGAAGGAGCCACATTCTCTCTCTCTCTCTCTCTCTCTCTCTCTCTCTCTCTCTCTCTCTCTCTCTCTCTCTCTCTCTCTCTGTCGGGGTGACAGACATACCCTGAAGCATTAATAAGAGCTGACTTCACCTAAGAGAGGGCGAGGAAGGAAGAGCAATCTGAAAGCAAGGAGAGAGGGGGAGATAGAATATGAAAGAGAGAGAGAGAGAGAGAGAGAGAGAGAGAGAGAGAGAGAGAGAGAGAGAGAGAGAGAGAGAGAGAGAGAGAGAGAGAGAGAGAGATTAGCTTGTTACGGAAGAAGAGATAGTATGCAGTAAGGAGAGACGCAAGGAAATGAACTTACCTTCAAGGAATTCTGATAAAGTGAAGAAGGGACTAAGGACAAAAGAAAAGGAAAGGAGGGAGAGAAGATGAAGAGAACGGAGCAAGCAAGGAGGGAGGGAGAGGGAGAATCAAAGGGAGAAGAGGAGAGATAGCATGAAAGTGAGGCAGGTAAGGACAGAGAAGGGAGGAGGAAAGGGGTGGAGAGAGGGTGGATAAGAGGATAGGAGGGGAATGAGTGAGTTTGTGCTGGTTTCAGGTGGTGGTGGTGGTGGTGGTGGGTGTTAGGGTGGTGGGTGGGAAGGGAAGGGAAAGGGGTGGTGGGTGCCAAGAGCAGAGTGTGTCTTTATCCACACTCACTCAGCAGCACACACACACACACACACACACACACACACACACACACACACACACACACACACACACACACACACACACACACACATTGCCACTATACTCTTGTAGATCATCATCATCGTTCTCACAAAGCCTTATGATGCACAATAACGTCACCATATTTCCTACGTGTTGGAATAAGGAACTCAAGGGAGGAATGCAAAGGACTGTGAGGCAATCTTCAGGAATTACTACTGTGTTCCCATAAAGCTGGTGGGTGGCAGTGTTTGTATTATTTTCTTATTTACTCATTTTCTGATTTTTTTTTTCTTTTTCGGCGGCATTATTAAACGCAACTATATATTCGGGGGAATGGCAGGTTTGTAGATAATGATGATGATGATGGTGAACAACAACAGAAACTACTACTTCTACTATTATTATTATCACTATTACTACTATTGCAACAGTAGCAGCAGCAACAATATCAACACAAAAACATCATCACCACTAATAACAACAGCAACAACAAATAAGAAAATTACCCCAACAAAAACAAACATCACCACAATAGGCAGGAGAGGGAAATGGTATAATTAATCACAGTGGTGGTGGTGGTGGTGGTGGTGGTGGTGGTGGTGGTGGCGGCGGTGAAGGTGATAGCCTTGGGAGAGTGTCACACCTTACTAATGATCCAAGGTGGCACAGTGTCTCGTGCCACCTGTTAGTAAAGACGCAAGGCACCACGACCACCGCCTGGCCCTCATTCCTTCCTTGCCTTGCCCCTGAAGACACCACAGAACGTACTGTTAACACTGCCGACAGATTCTCTTGCATGAGCACCTCCCTGGATACTGGCTTATGCAGATTGGCATTGTGTTGTGAAGGGGATCAAGCAAGTATACAAGCAAGCAAACGAGGAGAAGGAGGAGGAAGAAGAGGAGGAGGAGGAGCCCGAAGGCGTGTGTGGTAATGAAAGAATAGCGGGAGTGAGCGAGTGATAGTGTATCTAAAACCTGAACTTCTTTCCACTCATTGTATTGAAGTGTTGTTGTGATTACGAGTCTCCGTGAACGTATGGACTATGAGGAGTGTTTGTACATCCATAAGGACTTCGGGTCTCTCGCATCACACAGTAGATCTCATGAGGGATAATGAAAGAGAAAAAAAGTGTAAAGATCCACTCGAAGGTAAAATTTGATGTGATGTGTGGAGGTGCCTGGAAATTAAGATATAAGTCAAAGTGATGTTTGTGTAGCCGGTGTTGACTCGTAATAAACAACATCATGGCGGAGGAGTTAAAAAAAGAAAGAAAAAAAAGTGTCATTGCATCCGTTTGTAAAGTGCAGTGCTTGAACATGCAAAAGTGAGAGACGTCAGTGAGAGAGAGAGAAACCATTACAGAGATGAAGTCAGCCAGTTGGTGTGAGTCACAACATATACGTAGATGTTCCTTCCAAGTCGTGCGTGCACCTGTGATGAACGACCCTAGTCTATTTTTAAGTCACACAGGTATGACGAAAACAACGTGCTGTTGTTTTAGTTATGTTTGCTCATATATCTACAGTTTTTTTTTTCTTTTCTTTTTTCTGACTTTATACTGGCTTAGTTGTCTCCTGTGCTACGGCGCCTCTTCGGTGGCTTAAAGGAGAATTGTGAGTCATTCGTGTGCAGGAAAAGTAGGGGTGACGCAACATGCACTCAAGCCTTACCTTTACGAGGGATGGGGCACAGTGTTGGTGGCTCAGTTTGGGGGAAGGGTAGAGGTGGTGATGTAAGTGTTGCAGAAAGAAAGAAAGATAGATAGATAGATAGATAGAGAGATATTGAAATTCAGATGTAAACAAATTGACAGAAGGACACGTGGGCAGGTAAACCGATAGACAGGAGAGCTGAGTGAGGAACTGAGTTGATACTGGTTGACTGAATAACTAAGAGTAACTGCGAAATTGAATCTGTAACTGAGTGATAAGCAGTGACAGAGAGTAAGGAGTTGGTGAGTGATAATGTAAGTGGTGATGGATGAGTAAGTGGCTGACTGACTGACTGACTGACGACTGACTGACATACGGAGACTGAAATAGTGAAAGGCAACGATGGATGGGGACGAAGAACGAAAACAAACAACTCGTAGGGAAGAAAGTCAGAAGAAAGGCGGTTAAAAAAAACTGGAGACGGGAAGGAAGAGAAGATACATAGATAAAGGTTTGAAGGAAGTAGTGATGACAGGGAGGGTTGGACGGAAGGAGGTGGACGGAGGGAGGGAGGGAGGGAAGAAGGAAGGGAGGGAGAGAGGGAGGGTGGGAGGGAGAGGAACTTACGAGGAGAGGTGTGTGTGTGTGTGTGTGTGTGTGTGTGTGTGTGTGTGTGTGTGTGTGTGTGTGTGTGTGTGTGTGTGAAAGGGGGGGGGGAGAAGACCTTGGTGTTGTATTTCACTAAGACAACATTAGTCATGGTGTCTCCTCACATTGTCACATAAATTTAATCCCAGCTAATTCACTTTCATGAAAATTCCACCTCTGGACAAAGATTTCTGGCGGAAGATTAACACATCCTGTCGTATTTCTTTTGTTTTCATTTAATTAAGTGCGCAATAAAACCCTTGTGGGGGGGTGGCGAGTTTGATGCTGTTAGTTATAATAGTTCCCTCTAGGTGGCGGTAGTAGTGTTTGGTCTCTGCATATCCTAAGTAATGTTTGTATGGTGATTCTACACATGTTCTCGCAGTTCTTAATGTGTGGCCTCTTTGCATATATTTTGTGTGTGTCGTCTGGGAACATCTTCAGGAATTTGCATCGTTGGGTTATCAAAAGAGATGACAAGTTAAGCCCGGGGAAGGGAAGGTGTCAGCGGCTTGATGGTTGCAATGAGGGGTAAATGGGATTCTCTCTCTCTCTCTCTCTCTCTCTCTCTCTCTCTCTCTCTCTCTCTCTCTCTCTCTCTCTCTCTCTCTCTCTCTCTCTCTCTCTCTCTCAGCTTCATTTTCACGTCTTTTTCTTTTTTTTACCAAGAAAAATGTTCCTCTTAAGTGCCATTCTTATACATTTTTTCGTGTTTACCGATTAGTCTTTTGGGGGAAAAATACCTTTGGCCTTCCCATCCTGTCGCTTTTTTTTTTTTAACAATTCTGACACATGTATATATAATTATCCTTCATAACCTTTACTCTTTCCTACAAACTGGACACACTTAAAGAGGACCGTCATTCTATCACCTAAACTCATACCTAAATTTTGACTCTATAGTAGACTAGACTGGTGTGAGTATGAGTATTTTTGTGAGTATTTAATTAGCTTATCCTCGCATGTGTAAATAAATCTGAGCACCTGAGATGAAACTGCAGGTGAGGGCCTTGACTTACGTGTTCTGAGGTGGGGATAATTATAGAGAGAGGATGGCCAAGGCAACCACCCATTATGTGACAACGCTATGTGACATCACAAGTATTCACCCTTCCACTGCCTCCTCTCCTTCCCTCTCCACTGTGCTCCTCCCTTCTCCCTTCCCTCCCTTCATCCCCTTCTCCCTTCCCTCTTCCCTCCCTCCATCCCCTTCTCAAAGACACTCAATTTTTTTTTTATCTACCTTATCGTTTGCGTTTTCTCAGCTTCAGTTTTCCTTCTCTCTGAACTGACACACTCTTCCACTCCCCTCCTCTCCTCTCCTCTCCACGCCTCCTTATCACTTCCGCATTCTCCACACCTTCTGTACTATCTCCTATCATCATCATCCTTTCTCCTTTCACACATTTCATATTCATCTACCACCATCACTTCCTTTTTCTCCACTTCTTTATCTACTACCTCTTAAACGAATATTTTTTTTCTCTCCTCTTCTACTCTTTTTTTCCCTCCTCTTTACCTTTCACTTCCTTTCTTCATTGTCCCTCTTTCTCTAATCTTTTCTCTACATTTGCTCTCCTTTTTCTGTTTCCCATCGCTCCCATCTACCGTCAGGAGCCGCAAGGTGTGACTGAGCTGTCAATTAAAGGTTAAGCAGACGAGTCAAGTTATAATATTGTTTTCCACACACTCTCTCTCTCTCTCTCTCTCTCTCTCTCTCTCTCTCTCTCTCTCGTAGAACTGATGGTAGTTTTACTGTTGGTTGTGGCGCCTGGTTGTTTTATTTTTTGCAGTGTTGTTGTGATGGTGTTGGTGGTGATGAGTCAGCGGTGGTGATCGTGTTGGGTGATGATGGTGATCGCAGGTGGTGGAGATAGTGGTCACGAGTGTAAATATGTGTGTGTGTGTGTGTGTGTGTGTGTGTGTGTGTGTGTGTGTGTGTGTGTGTGTGTGTGTGTGTGTGTGTGTGTGTGTGTGTGTGTGTGTGTGTGAACTTTAATTGCTCATATAATTTTCTTCGTTTACCTTCTCAAGCGTCTAATAACAGCCATCTTTCATCGAGCTGCCAGCCAAGACGTGGGCGGGGCGGGATGGGTCAGGGTGAGGTGGGTAGGGGTACTGCAATGAAATGAAGAAGAGTGAAGTGAAGTGAACGAACAGATGGAAAAATGAACCGTTTTTAACTATTGTTATTGCGTGTGTATGTATTGGAAGGGTGACCTATAGAGGGTAAAAGGAGGGAAGGGTATTATAGTTCATGGATATTTGGTACCATAACACTTCTCGGCCTGACAAAAAAAAAAAAAGTTAGATGAAAATATAAGTAACTAAAACTGAGCACTGAGCCAACTTGCCCCCTTCTAGTTGAGCCAACTTGCCCCATCCAGGTCATTATTCTTTAAAAATGTTTTTAGTATATATTAAGACGCATGGTATGACCTGTTTAAAGGGTAAGCAATCTTCAAAGCCTAAGTTATAACCAAACATGTTATAGCAAACAATATAGATGATAGGAAATGTACATACAAGCTTCAAAATTAAAATTTTTCACACTGCAGCCAACTAGTGCGTTTGTTGGTAAGTGAGAAACCACGTGATGATCCTATAGTGTGAGTATCACCGATATCTAGCGTTAAATAGTGGAACAGCAGGACAGGCCTTCACGGCACTTCTGTAATGGCAAGCGTGTTGCTTATGGAGGCGCCGAACGCGTAGCAGAGCCTCCACGACACCACCAAGCAGATCACGACTATGAACACCACGGTGACCTGAAGGCAGACGTCAGCACCGAACTTGGGGCTGACTCTGACGTGGTAGATGAGGAATCCCCTTGTGGAATCTCACCCCTGGGGACCTCAGAAGATTCAGAAGGGTACGAAACTGCCCCTGACGAGGTAGAAGGAGAGTCCCCATATGAAATGACGGCCCTGGGGAATCCAAAGGATCCTGACGTGGATAAGTATCCTCTCAACAGTGACATGGACAAGGATCATCTCGCAGACGGATGCTCTCCTCTCTCCGCAGAGACAGATGACACTCAATGTTGAGGAGAGGGAGACTCAGCATCCAACAAGGACAGGTCACTGAAGGAAGCCAAAGCAAACGAGGCACACCGCAGAAGGACGCAAAGGTCCTTCAAGTCCTTGAAGAATCCTGCTGCACGTGGCAGGGACGCAGACCGCGGCCGAGACCACGTGAGAGGCACCTCCCTCTGGGATTACGTAGCAAAGTGTGCCGGCGTGGTGGCTGTGGGACTCATTGTGTACAACCACGTGGTTGAGTTACACAAATACCAATGAGGAATGAGTGACAGTTTGAAAACTTACATACATCACCACCGTTCCATATATTAGCGATGATCACATCTCACCTGTAAATGTGATGAGCATGGCTTATCTTGCTTCCTGAACACTGTACGTTACCTTTAATTGGGAGTGTGGTGAGTGACGCGCCGGATAGCAGGAATGTCGTGTTGGAAATTTATGATTGAATGCCGGTAGTCCAGTCGATGTGTATTATAACGCATCCATAAGCCAATTAAGCCATCCACATACACTTAACACAGTAATAATTAACCACTCAGATTAGATTTATTGATCATACCAACAGGACATATATATATATATATATATATATATATATATACACTATATATACACACACATGCACGGCACGGACTATCATCACCATACATACCCACAGTCATCACCACAGCTACATATACTGATATATAGAACGTAAAGTACACTGGGAGGAGGATATCGGGTGATGCCACTGAAGTTAGCCGTCAGCCATGTTACCACTTCTTACTTAAAATGTTCACTACACTTATAATCTCTTGCGAGGTAATATTGTGTTTCACTGGCATTATCTTTTTTTTGTCTCCAGTAATAACGAGACTGAGTGGTTTTATAACTAAGTTGATGATTTAATATTTGTGTAACTAATTATTTACAAAGAAGCTTACACAAACATGTATATCCATTTGAAAAGGGGAAATAAACATGAATAGGACAAACGGACAGACTTTTAACGTAACAACTTACGTTTACGTTTTACGTAAATATAACACTCGTCGTTATGTATATTATAATACTATTATATTAGATTATACGAGTGTACATAATTACCTTCTGACGTGAGTGAATGATGAAGTTTGTTTTTCTTTAAGTCAATTACTGCAAATAATTGTTTTA
>JAPQNM010000038.1:20949485-20956985 GCA_029783475.1 Metacarcinus magister
CAGAAAGACAGCCTACCTGCCTGCCTGCTTGTTTTTTTTCCACTCAAATATTCTCGTGTGCATAAGTATATTCATAAATATATATGAACACACATTATTATGCTAAGTCAACAAAATTAAAATAAGAAAAGTTGCTCAAAATACACAGAGATAACGAACTTCTTCAACTATTTATATATCTTTCATAATTGTGGCTGTCAAAGTGAGTTATGAGAAGCGTGCTGTTTGTTTTTGGATGCCATGATACTAAAATACGAGAATTTACACGGGACATGAGTGTTACTTAGTCAGTCTCTCTGTCAAAACTGTATATTCATATTATATATAAGCGGAACTAAAAATAAACATATATACGAGGCGACGCACACATTTGCAAGGGTTTTGATTTTAAGTTTTGTGAGTTGTAGATCCAGATATTTACTGTCGTGTAACTGAAAGTGTCTGTGGAGGTGGTGCCTGTATCAAATTTGAATATGTCTTGAAATGAAGCACAGTATATGGTACACACGCACGCATGTCTGACACGTTTAAGTCTCAACAGACGTCATTGTGGAAGGATAAAAGGAAAAGCAAGGAAGGAAAAAAAAGAAAAAAATAATAGGAAAAGGAAAAGGAGAAAAAGAAAATCACGAGCAAAAGAAAAGCAAGGGAACGGAAGAAAAGTGAGAGAAACGAAAAAAAGGGAAGAGGAAGAAAACGCGAGAATGGGAATAAAATATATGACAAGGGACGACAAGAAAAACTAATTAAAGTGAAAACAATAAGAAAGAGAAAGAGAGAAAGAGAGAAAGAAAGAGCAACCCTTTCACCTACCCGCCCGCCACCCCATTTTCCTTTCCTTTCCAGTGGCTTCTCATGTCGTGGAAAGTAAAAAATTGGAAAGGCGAGTTGTTTCAGGATGAGGATTGAAAAAGGAGGAGTAAAAGAATACAGAGAAACAAGCTAACCGCAGTGACAGTGTTTTCATGTGTGGAGAATCTTGATTTTTATTATTTTATATAGTGTAGTGAAGCGTTAAATTGATGCTGGAAAGTTTAGAGTACGATTCAGTTTTTTATTTATTTATTTATTTTATTCTACTTATATGTGATGTAGTTGGAATATTTGTCAGTGTTTCATTTTTTTTTTTTTTTTGTGTGCGTGTATTCATTTGTTTATTTTTTTGTTTTTACTAGTTGCTTGTAATTGTTGTTGTTTTTGATATTTTTCTTTTTCTTCTTGTATTTCAGTTTTTTTCATATCGTCGTCGTCGTCATCTTCATCAGTCATTATCATTATCATCATGTTCTTGTTCTTGTCTTCGTCTTCCTGTTATTCTATTGATTATGTATCTCGTATTTGTTGATGTTCTTCTTCTCTTCCTCATCCTCTTCCTCCTCTTTCTATGTTGTGTCCACGTATTGAATCTTAATCCAGTAAGAGTGGAATTAGTCTTACTAGTATTTACTTTGAATTTAGAATCCGTCATCCTGGAAAATGCAAGTTTAAATATTTGTAAATTGCAAAACTCGTACTTGTATCAGTCCCTCGAGTCATACTTTTTGAGATGTCTTCGTTGAATTTTGATAGAGCCGGACCTCCAGCGGGTCTTTTTTGGGGGGTGAAGGGTGGAGGGGGGCGCCGCTAATGAGATGTACCATTACAATTGTTTCGTAAAAATTGTGTTTCCTGAGCCTCCATTATTCCATTCATCATACATGTGTTTCTTTTCCTTATGTATGCTTTATTATGGAATCTCTGTTGCTTTTTTTTCTTTCAAACTGGTTATTAGATTATCTTAATTTTTTTTTCAATCTGCATTCAGTTTACTTTATGTCAACGCTATCATAACATTGGATTGTAAGCAAGGAAACTAGTATTTGTTGCTTGTATATCTACTTTCTTTGAGAGAGAGAGAGAGAGAGAGAGAGAGAGAGAGAGAGAGAGAGAGAGAGAGAGAGAGAGAGAGAGAGAGAGAGAGAGAGAGAGAGAGACAGAAACTAGAAAACATTTGGGTGAAGTCACAAGCCATGTACTGCTGGAAGGCTCTTGTTCCTCTCGATTCTGTAGCATCACGAAAACATTTGAGTCCCATCGAGAATGAGAGTCCAATGTGAGTCCAATGTAAAAGACTCCAACACAGTGACTTTTCCCGTTATAGTCAGTGATTAAGATTTATTTATTTATTTTATATATAACGTGTATGTTTTGTACGTGTCCTCGAGGCCCTTGTGTTTGTGTGTGTGTGTGAAGTCAGTGAAAAAAGAAATAATAGTTATGTAGCTCTTTTTCCCCCGGGTTGGTATTTTTACGTATTCATTTTTTTCAGCTTTTTCATTGGTTTTGTTTAATTTATATTTTTTTCTGACCTTTTGTGGTTGGGTATATTTCCTTTTTCTTATCCTGCTTTTTTATTATTATGGTGTGGTGTTTTGTTTGATTTTCTATATTTTTGTTCTCTCGACTTTTGCTTTTTCATTTTTTTCATTTCTTTTCTTTTCTTTCTTTCTTTCTTTTTTTTCTCTTCTTCCTTGTTCTCTCTTTTACTCGTTCTTTTTTTCGGTCTTTCTTTCATGCCCGCCTTTTGTTTTTTTTATTTCCATTTTTATTCTTGTTCTTCCTTTCTTTCTGTCCCGTTCTTATTTTCCTTCTTTAATAATTCATTTAACTTTTTCCCTCATTTCCATCTGCCTCACTCTTTCCTTCTTTCCCTTTCCTTTCTTTTGGTATCTTCCCTTTATCAAAGTGAATCTTTCTCCTCGTATTCCTTCCTTCTCCATCACTTGTCTTGTTTACTTTACCTTCTCTGCCTCTCCTTCAACCTGCCCTCCTCCAGCCACCCACCCACCCAAAGCCTGCCCCACCAACCCGTCTACCCGCCCCCCGCCTGCCCCCCCATCTCCAACGTTGACCTGCAGGAAGACCCAAGTTTCTGAAGGTCAGCCGCTGCTGCAATCTGTTTCCGGCTTCATTATGCAGGATTCTTCCGGTTCGAGCTGGGACTGGGAGAGCCTTCACCTGTGCCCTTTCTCTCTCTCTCTCTCTCTCTCTCTCTCTCTCTCTCTCTCTCTCTCTCTCTCTCTCTCTCTCTCTCTCTCTCGTAGACGGAAACCGATAGACAGGCGCATAGATAGACAGGCAGACAGACGGAGGAGGGAGGAGTCGTCTCATTTTCAGTGTCAAGTGCAATAAGCATCCCCCACCGTCCCTGCTCCGGCGGCCCACACGCTGCAATATCAGATGGAAATTGGACTTTATCAGTAGTTTCCCTTCTCTGCCCACTCTCACCCTACTCCCTGCTCTCCTTTCCCTTCCTTCCTCCCTCCCTCCCTCCCTCTCTCCCTCCCTCCCTCCTGATTTTCCCTCATCTTCCGCATTACTGCTGTTTTTCTCCTCCCTCCCTTCCTTCCTTCCTTCCTTCCTTCCTTCCTTCCTTCCTTCCTTCCTTCCTTCCTTCCTTCTTTCCTTCCTTCCTTACTGTCTTCATGGACCACGTAGTGTCAGCCGTTGGTGTCACGGAAACATGTAGCCGATTGAAGTGACGAAGAGGAAGAGAGAGAGGGAGAGGAGGAGAGCCATAGGTAAGGAGAGGTAGAGGGTAGTAGTGAGAGGTGGAGGCCAAGGTAGAGGAGGAAGGAGTTAGAGAGGGAGAGGAGAGAGGCCCCAGTTACTGACCTTCACATACAGGTGCCAGAGGGTCACCGGCTGCACTCACTTGGCATTAGAGCTGTAGAGTGCCAGTGTGACCGTCGCTGAGGGAGTGTATAAACAAACACGCTAAGTAATGGACTCAATTGATTACCACCGATAATAACAAACCGACGAAGTGTTGAGGTGTGTGTGTGTGTTTGTGTGTGTGTGTGTGTGTGTGTGTGTGTGTGTGTGTGTATGTGTGTGCATGTGATTGACTCGTTGCCGCCCCTGGTGATGCCGTGGTGTTACAGGTAAGTGTGGTTGCGTGAAGGTGGTGGTGGTGGAGGTAGAAGCTGTAGCGGTGGTGTTGTGTGGGGTGGTAGAAGCAAGATAAGGTTGGATGTTGTATTGGTGTTGTGTGGGGTGGTAGAGGCAAGATAAGATTGGGTGTTGTATTGGTGTTGTGTGGGGTGGTAGAGGCAATTCAAGATAATGTTTGGTGTTGTATTGGTGTTGTAAGTTGACTGGTGTGTGTGAGTTATCATGGTTGTGGTGTGGTGTGGAAGGGTTGAGGGAAGGGAGGAGGTGGTGGTGGTGGAGTGTGTACAGGAGGGGAGTTAAGAAGTATGGCTCCCTTCACTCATCTGGTGCTGGGGAGGAAGGGAGGAGGGGCGGGGAAGGGCATCTGTCTACGTCCCTCCTCCTTCTCCTCATCATCATCATCACTATTATCATTATCATTATCATTATTACTATCATTAGTATTATCATTAGTATTAGTATTATTATCATCAGCATACTGGTTATGGTGGTGGTGGTGGTGGTGGTGGTGGTGGTGGTGGTGGTGGTGGTGGTGGTGGGTGGTGGTGGTGGTGGTGGTGGTGGTGGTGATGGTGTGGCTGTACATGACGGATGCCACAACTGTCACCTTCCTAGATGGATGTTGTGCGAGACGAAGGAGTGTGTGTCTCTTTCTTTTTTTTACCATTACCACTTCAGCCGCGCGTCCTCTTTTTATAACCATTACTCACGCATATATTTGGGTAACTTTTTTTTAAACCCCTTAATTATAGCATCACTAACTAACGCATTTATAACCGTCAGCTGTTACCGCGATAACTTGAGAGTTCAGTAAATACTTTTAATATACCACAGTTTAATCTTCTTTAATGAGTTGCATTCCTCACTTTACTGCACAGAAATCTTCACACCTGACATCTGGTAAACCTAACTGTCCTCACCGTCACCCTTCTCACGGTAATATCAACATAACTAAGTATTTGTGTTCATATCCTTCAGTTATTGCATGGATTCGTTTTAGTGATGGTTAAACAGTAGAGTAACTTATGTTCTAACTCTTCATATCAACAGAATCTGAGTTAAGGGAGGAATAGCTTAAGTAACGATGCAGATTTCATGGTTGTCAATTGCTTCTGAATATCTACTGATCTGCAATGTGCCAAAGCCGTTACTTAACTACTACTTTTTTTCTTCTCACCGTTCATTTGTCACACTGCTTATTGGAGATTAATGTCGGTGCTCACCAGGGGAAGCAAATTAGCGTCTCATAAAGGAAGAATGATTAGGGGATTATACACAATATACGACCTGCATTGAAAAAGATTTACGTAAGGATAGACCACATAACTTGGGACGGAACGCGGTAAAGAAGAGAAGCGCCTCAGCAACGCACGTCTTAACTAATGTAGAAGTAAGAGTTCGTAGTGTTGTTTAAGAGGATGTGAGAGGATGGTGTTGCTCAGAAAGAGAGAGAGAGAGAGAGAGAGAGAGAGAGAGAGAGAGAGAGAGAGAGAGAGAGAGAGAGAGAGAGAGAGAGAGAAAAAAAAATATGTGATGGTATAGTGACATCTCTCGCTACTCACCCCTCTCCCTCACTCACTTCTTGAACCTATAAACATACTAACAACCACGCACACACGCCCGCACGCTTACATCCACTTCATCGTCGTATCGTAGGGTAGTAAGTAACATAGACCTCTAATGCTAGGCTAGGTTACAAGAGTATGTATAGTAATGTGATATCTTAAACTAACATGTGTCTGTGTCTCCTCCTTATGTTGACAGAGTGCAAGACATAAAGATGAAAGAGAACTCAATATTGTGTCGGTATTGAAAGATCTCGCAGCGTCTTGGGAGTCGAAGATTGAAGGATTGATTATATTTTGTTTAGTATGTATATTTTGTTTTTAAAGAGGAGGATGAATTAAATAGTAGTAAAAAGTAGAATTATTAGTATTAGTTGTGGTAATAGAAGGAGGAGAAGAAGAAGGAGGAGGAGAAGGAAAGTAAAGAGAGGGAAGGGGTAGGATGGGGAAGAGGAGGAACAGAAGAAAGAAAAAAGAGGAGAAATAAATCGGGATGGACGAGGAAACACGTGATAATAATGGGAATACTAAAGGAAAGAGATATAGGAAATACAAGACATTCAGAGGAGGCCAAAAACAGGAAGAAAAAAAAAGACACACAGAACAGGAAAGAAAAAGCAGGAATATGACCTCTAAGAACACTGTAAATCCACCGAAATGTCACCCTAGTATCACACTATGTCAGAATAACAGAGATAAAAACCTAGCATTAAGGAACGTGGCGCAGTGAGTAGTGTGGCATCCACCCTTAAGAATATTGGGTCTTGTTTGTGGTTGATATTCACCTTTTATGGCAGAGTGGACGGCGGGAGTAAAGGAGAGAGAGAGAGAGAGAGAGAGAGAGAGAGAGAGAGAGAGAGAGAGAGAGAGAGAGAGAGAGAGAGAGAGAGAGAGAGAGAGAGAGAGAGAGAGAGAGAGACTGGAGGCTGAATGAATCAAGAGAAGGGAAGATCAAGGTGAACGAGAGGTACTACCCAAAAAGATGAGGCACGGAAGTGGATTGTCTTGTGGAGTATAGAGATACGGGGAAACGAAGGGTGAGATGGAGTCGTGGGTGCCACATCAAAAGGAATGACAGAACAGGGCAAGAAAGAGATATTCCAGGATGAGGTATTCCAGGAGGATGTATAGACAAAGGGATTACCAGAAGGGGAGGCTAGGAGAAGAAAAATATAGGTTATGACCAAGAAAACAAACCTCAAAGGAACAAAGCTCATAGGAAAAGAGAGAGGACGAGTAGATGATAACATTGCTGGGTAGTAAGACAAAAAAAAGTTATAAAGTATTAAGAAAACAGGTTGAGGGGAAAGGTGAAGGGTGGTTGTATAAAGAGCCAGGATATTACATTGCATTAACCTGTTGATACCGGAAGTGAGGTGTAAAGATACTGAAGGCTTAAAGAGGGAATTTCAAAAGTGGCGTTGAAGTAAGATTGAAAACCGCGTCAGAGTGAAGGGTAAAGGTGGTTGGCTTCATGGAGGGGAAGATACGGGTGGGGTGTTCACAGTGCAAGTTAGAATGTCAGTCATGCTTACAAGTGGACGAAGGGGAGAGAGTGAGAGGTAGTAGGGGAGGGAGAGAAAGGTAGGCAAGCAGGCAGGCAGGTAGGCAGATAGGCAGGCAGGCAGGTAGGCAGGAAGGAAGGGAGGGAGATAGGCAGGCAGGTAGAGAGGGAGGGAGAGAGGGAGGGAAGATGCGCCACCAAGGGACTGACAGAACGAAGACCTCTGTAGGTGTCCACAACTCGTCCAGCAGCAGTGAGACGTTAGCGAGTGTTCGGTTTGCAGCGCCCTCTCCTCGAGCCTCGATACCAACGCACATAAGGAAAACGTGTGTGCGTGCGTGTGTGTGTGTGTGTGTTTGTGTATGAACGCACGTATACATGTATGGGTATATGCCCTCTGACGGCTGAGGCAAATACACACACGCACACACACATACACATGAGGCGCCAAAAATAGCATCGCAGTCCATCTTGATTTTAAGTGACTTGACGGCGGTG
>JAPQNM010000038.1:20959485-20961985 GCA_029783475.1 Metacarcinus magister
CTCTCTTTCTCTTTCTCTTTTTCTCTTTCTCTTTCTCTTTCTCTTTCTCTCGTGCCATAACAGTTTAATTTAGAAACAAAGTTATGAGGACAAGGAAAAGTGGTACTGCCTTGTATAATACATAGTAAAGAGGACGATGTATTTATAGTGACGTGTATGAATCAGACTGAAGGAAGGAAGACATACATTGATGTGTAAATGATGGAAAATGAGATACATTTTCGGATGTAGAGTGATAAAAAAGGTAAATAAATGTCGATAGATAAAATAACAGATAAAAAAGACTGATAAATAAGTGAATGAATAGATAAATGAAGAGATGGAGATAGCATAGACAGATAAGATAGATAAGCGTAGAAAACAGACTGACAAAGATAGATTCGAATATGCACGCATCCATTTTTCATCACCAGTATGCGCTAATGAGGCACGTAGCATGGGCGCCACACAGGTGTTTAACAGGTGGTGGTGGTGGCGGTAGAGGTAGAAGTGCCTTTTCGTTGTCATCACGCACCACCTATGAGGCACCGCGGCTATCACAAGAGAGAGGAAAAAGCCAAAACCCAGAATGGAGGTGAATTTTGCCATATTCAAAGCACTTTCCCAACTCGTTCGTTAATGAAAAGCTAGGATGTGAGATGAGAAGGTTTTATGGGGCGTGAAAACCCCCATACGACCAAGGGGAAAGGGATGTAAGTTGTGTGCAGCGGTGTGGGGTGTGTTGAAGCTTGAATGGTGTGATAATGAACGTCTGGCGCACATCTCTGACGATCTATTTTAGTATTAGCTTCGAAGGAGACACATGACGCATAAAGAGGCGCCGCCACGTTAGATCACCGGGGAATCAAGTCACGGTGCAGCGGGTTTCTTTCAATCATAGAGGAGTGAAGGAAATCATTATAAGTGACTATAATATTCTCTGACTGCTAGTGGATGAAAAAAAAAATGAAATCAGAGGCATAGGAGGAGGAACTAGAGAATTGTACCATGTTCAGATATTGACGGAGAATTGGTGATATGTGTTATTTCTTCCTTTCCGCTGATACTAATAATAAGCCAAATCAGGAGTCGCCGAGGTGTGACGGGCGATTATTAGTGAGACAGGAAAGTATGTTCATAGGAGCGTTGTCTGGCATTGCTTCTTAGTTTTGAAGGACAAGAGGGAAGGAAGCGTGGTGTGTGTGTGTGTGTGTGTGTGTGTGTGTGTGTGTGTGTGTGTGTTGTGTGTGTGCGTGTGCGTATGCGTGTGTGTGTGTGCTCTTTTTCCTCTACAGTAAGTGAGGTCGTTATACTTGACTTCACCTGAATCTACAGATGAATTACAACACCTTAATGACAAAATTGTTCCTTACTGCCTCTTTACTGTCCCATAAACATTTTTACCGCACGTGACAAGAAATATTGCTACTTTAATGGCTGGCTAATGATCGACATGCCCGGCAGACATTTACTCCTTGTCTCCTTTATTACCACGTTTATTTCCCTGCCAAAGTCTCCTGTCAGCAACCCAGACCTATTGAGGTATTTGAGGTATTTTTAGGATAAGAAATACGCTTTTTACGTAACCACATCCGAGAACACTAAAAAATTGGGGACGTACCTTAAACTGCAAATGATCTCGGTGAAAAAAAAATAAAGCAAATATATATATATAGATGTAAATATTGTTCCTTTGTTGTTTTCTAGAGTGTTGCAGGAGAGTGAAAGTGTTCTAGCTCGGTGTGTGGTGTTCTGCGAGTCCATCTTCTCTCTTTTCTTTTTCTCGTGACCAAGATCAAATAACTTAGACTATGCACGTGACGGTGTATCATAGGCACACATAAGCGGAACCCTTACACGACGTCACACCATTAATTCCTAAGCTAACCTAACCTAACCTAACCTAACCTAACCTAACCTAATCTAACCTAACCTAACCTAACCTAACCTAACCTAACCTAACCTAGTAACCTACCTGCAGCGGAACACTTACACGACGTCACCCCATTAATTCCTTGCATTTCACGTGACCCAGAACGACATGCACTGAAAGATACACAGTTTACTAAGGTCATTTGCAGTTACTCGGCGATGTATGAACATTGATAGATATGGATAAAATTTTAAATCCGAATACTCAAGAATATTAGGAAGGAGAAAGAAAATGGGTGTATGAGTTGGCTTACCCTTTTCAGATGAGTGCGGTAGGGATTGGAAGTTGTTGTGGTGGTGGTGGTGGTGGTGATGGTGGTGGTTGTGGTGGTGGTGGTGAAGGTAGTGGTGGAAATTTTATGAGACAGGAGGGGTGTGCTGCGGAGGGGAAGGGAAGACATGTTGGGAGCAAGTGTGATATGTTGGTGGATAGGTGTGGTGTGTTAGAGGACAGACAGGGTATGTTGGACAGGTGAGATGTGCAGAGTGTGTGTTTGGGTACAGGTAGGGTGTATGGGTGAGAGGGAGGGGCGGTGTTTTGGGGTACAGGTGTGGTGTGTTGGGGAAGGGCAGGTGAGGGTGTGAGCAG
>JAPQNM010000038.1:20964485-20986985 GCA_029783475.1 Metacarcinus magister
ATATATATATATATATTCTATAAGTGTGGTGGTGGTGGTGGCGGATAAGGTTGTATTGATGGTAATAATGATTGCCTTAGTGGTAGTATCCGTGATGGTGGTGGTGATGGAGGTGGTCACGTAAGTGTGGCTGGTGATGGTGACTGTGATGATGGCGATGGTTGGTGGTGGTGGTGACACCTCAAGTACTACCTCACTCCATCGTGCATGTACTGAACCATTATAGTATCACTCCACCTGTCCCCCAACACACCCACCCCACTAACCTCACAACACACCCCATCTGTCGTCGCTCCGCCCCCTCCCCCCTCCCAACCTGTCCACATCGCAGCTACAAGTCCCCTCGAGGTAATTTCTCGCCCCTTAGGTCCTCCGTTATCACAATTCTCTCATATTTGTTTTTCTATTTCCTTTATCTCCTTTAGTTATCCTTCCCTCGGCTACATTCTTCCAACCCATCCTTATCCAGCGTCTTGCGTGTCTCCCTTATCGTCGTTGCTTTGATCTCACCCTCCATCATCTGCTTTACAACAAGGTGCCTTTCATCCAATCAAGAACTTTTTTGAAAACTTTATTTCTCTTCTAATTCTCAGCCCACAATCCGGAGAACCTAACTTTTAACTTTTTTTTTGTGTGTGTTCCCTTCTCCCTTCTCCTCTTCCTCCTGCCAGTTTTCCCTCCTCAGCTCCTTGCGTTAATTCAGGGTCTTTATTTAGCCTCGTTTTACACATCCCCTTCTTTGCTCTCCCTCCTGCACGTGTTATGAAACAGCTCTTCTTATGGTCATTTTCTCTCTCTCTCTCTCTCTCTCTCTCTCTCTCTCTCTCTCTCTCTCTCTCTCTCTCTCTCTCTCTCTCTCTCTCTCTCTCTCTCTCTCTCTCTCTCTCTCTCTCTCTCTCTCTCTCTCTCTCTCTCCTCCCATGAGTATCTATAATCTCCCTTTCACTACTCTCATTTCTGGTCCTTCCCACGAGTCGTAAAAATGCTTCCTGTTTTCATCTCCCTTTCCATCTTCTTTTCATTGGACAAACTACCGTCCTTAGTCGTCCTCGATTCCTTTCATCCCTCTCTAAGCCTTCCCGCTCTCCCTAGCCTTGCGTAATTATAACTTTTTTTTCTCTGTCTCTGTCTCTGATTTCCTTGTTTTGGCGTTCTTCACCGCCCCCTCCTCCTCCCCACCTCATCCTCTCGTATATGTTTAATTATCAGTTTTTGTTTTCTTTCTTGCTATCAAACTTGGATATTCTTTGCCTCTCCAGACCTCCTTTGCCTTGCCTGCCTCTCCCTCAACTCTCCTCCGCCTCTCCACCGCCTCCACGCACCATGATGCTTCACAGCTTTGCGACTCACAAACGCCCGAGTATTGTCGCCTCTTCGTCGCTCCTCACAAGTCTTATTTTGGAGTTCCTGAAAGTTCTCGTTCTACTTACCTGTGCAAACTCATTAATTAGCGCCACAACGTCTGACCCTTGTACATGTAGTGGTGGTGGTGGTGGTGGTGGTGGTGGTGGTGGTGGTCTATATTTTTGCATTATTCCTCCTCTTCCTCCTTCTCCTTATAATCCTTCTATTTTTATCTGTATATCTTTACTTCCTCTATCTCTTCCCTCCTGGTCTCTTTTTATTTTATTCTTGTCTCCTCTTTTCCTCTCTCCTCTTTTTTTTCCCCTTGCTCTTCATATTCCTCTTCATTTTCCCATTCTCTCTCCTCGTTTATTTTTCTTCTTCCTCTTCCTCGCTTAACTCGCTTCCCTTCCTCCGTTGTGCAGGGAGAGATATGCACCGGTTGGAGGGTAAATATTCTGGTCAAACCCCCCCCTCCATCCTACCCCACCACCCCACTACTCTACCCCACCACGCCCTACCCTGCCCCACCACACACTAACCAGCCTCCCCTCGACCCTCTCCACATACACCACAACACTACAACTCCACCACACTGCAACCCCACCTTACCCAGCCCCTTCCACCACTTCCAAACCCTCCCCACCTTACCCCCAACCGACCCTACCATTCCACCTCCCCTCACCATCCTATCTCGCCCTACCTTCTGCGTAAGATTTTCCGTTGGCACTGTTCAGGTTAGAAAGAGAGTCCTTGACCATAGATAGATAGAGAATATAAATATCATAAGTCGGTATAACATTATCCGCTTCCTTATCTATCTACATATGTATCTAAGTCGCAGTATGTAGCCGCCAACTCACACTTACACTCTTGCGCACACTCCACAATTTCACCCTCGTCACGCGCCGCACCAGCCATCGCACCTGACTCTGGAGCGGCGGTGATATGCATTTCCCAAGCTGTTAAATATTTCCATCGCCTCGACCACCACGGATAGGCCGATGCCGAGGCTTTCATTGGTGAATTCTATTGGAGTGATAATTCCTTGTTACCTGAGCTTAACGTATAATAGCCTGTGATTGTTCTATCCGCGTAATTATTCGTGCGGCCTGAAATGCGGTCCAAAAAAAAGAAGGAATCACATTGGAAACGTCTGGTTCCCGCCATTTCTCCCTCCAGGGTACAATATTCCGTTCTCACAGCAGAAATGTTTGTCCTTTCAGGGGGGGAAAAAAAGCTGGAACACAGAGCACGGCAGCATAATTATTTGGGGAGAGAAGATCGACTGTGATCTATTGTGCACCATGGAACTCATTCACGACGCACAGATAATATGTTTACAGCAACCTCTGCCGCAGGGCCCTCCCCCCCCCCACCCACCCCGCCACTGGAGGCTTGTCTCGGTCTTTAGGGAGGGAAAGGAACATATGATCATTGTGTGCTCCAGCTCAGTTCCCTTTCAGCAAACAACGCTCTCGGGAAATTAATTATAGGAAACACAAGTCATCAGGCTTTGACAATTAGCTGTGACGGAATGCCCGGGAGAAATATTCTTATTGAGGATGTTTTCTGCAATTAGCTTTCCATTTTTTTTTGTTTCTGCCAGACAACACCAGACGAAGCTGTGATAGAACTGCTGCGTATTGTACAATGAATATTTCAATGCCAAAGCCATGCATTGACCTCGAAGCTGCGTGTGTGTCCCTCGCAGGGAGGTAGTCAGGAGGGTTTCTGGGTGAGTGCACTTCTCCATGGTGGCGCCAACAGCCCGACCTCACAACACACCACACTCCTTCCTTGAACCCCCTTGATGTCAGACAGAGAGATAAATATACATATAGATATATAGAGAGGTAGATATTTAGACACATAGATAGATAGATAGATAGATAGATAGATAGATAGATAGATAGATAGAGAACAGCGCTGCTATTAAGCTTTACATATCAAGGGCGAGGAGGTACCAAGGAAACTAATACAAAGTTGTGTATAATAATAATAATAATAATAATAATAATAATAATAATAATAATAATAATAATAATAATAATAATAACAATCAGTTTATTTGAAATTACAGCCATAAGTTGAAAATATGCATTTCAAAATTATGTAATTCTTAATGTGAAAAGTGGAAGACTTTTTTTTTTTTTAATATATGAAAATAGTGAATAGGTTAGTTATAGTTATGTGATACGTGGTGTATGGTGAGCCCAGTGCAGTCCCGCAGGTCCGCTTCACGACCTTGTCCAGCCGCCGGGGATAGGGATGTGTGCTACAGCTGCTTCTTCCTTGCCCGGTGGTTACAAAAATACAGGTCGTCATGGATACAGCGATCAGAAGTACACACACTCCACCTTTATCAAAAATGTTTTAGATTTTTTCAACCACTTTACTATCAGATATTGCACTAACTTTTTTGAAGGGCATTTGTAAAGTTCCGTCTCACATTTTCCACATGAATTACTTTAGAGAATCGGAAACGAGTATTGCGTCTGTGAAGTTGATGAGATGAAAAAACCCTTGTGAGTGAGTTACGTCCTACACTTTGGAGAGTACGAATTAAGAGTAAGAGTACCATCTTTCAGCTTCAGAGTTCAGGGAAGGTAATAGGAAGGTACACACGGTTGAATACAAAAAAAAAAAAAAAAAAAAAAAAAATGTCTTCTGGTACATAACGCAGAGCACTGTTACCACACACGTCACGAAACAATTGCGAAGCGTGTCTGTGTGACCTAATTTCACATGACACGTACTTATGGAAGCAATACAACACTGTCTTCTGATACTTGTTTTCATGAGCTAGAAGAAGCAGTAAATACACACATTACTTAATATTTCAATTATAAAACAACCCTCGTCCGTTGTGTTAGTTAGCTTCCGACACACATAAACATTGTTCTTTATGATGTGTACACGTTCATGCCAGTGATACTTATCCCCGTAATGATCTCGATATAGAGTAGAGCGTCTCTTAGCACGGCAGCTGTACGCATTACTCGGAAGCCAGGGTAGTACTGCCTCAGGGATCCACTTTTCAGCGAAATCTATTTTCCTCTTTAGTGAAGTCAAAAGGGTCGCGTTAAAATAATACTACTTCCCTGGAGGTAAAGAGGGAAAGCGATGATAAAGGGAACAAAGAAAATGAGCTTGAAATTATATATATAAAAAAAAGGCATGATATTAACTACAGAGCGCACATACCTTACATCTACAAAACAAAATATATAGAGTCGACGTGCCGTGCTACTTTCTTCGGTCACTGAGAGAAAAGTAAATAAGAGGAAGACTTATTACTAAACCGACCTACTAACTTTTCTTTAACATTTTCATTTTCTCTCCCAAGTTCTGTATTTGTTATTTTCTCTGCTCAGATTTCAGACTTTACTAATTGAAGCCTGCCAGTCTCGAGGTGAAATGAGTTAGTCTTCCACTCAGGGTTAATCGGTGGCCCAGCTTCGTATCCATCCCAAGGTAATCACGTCTCTTAATGAAATTCTTGCCAGTTAAGTGAAGGAAGAATAAAAAATCAGTCCACAGCTTACTCCGCCTTTAAAGGTTTCAATTACCAGTGCCTCACCTGACGCACCTGACGGAGTGAGAGAATGTGCGCAAATTATAGGCAAATAAGGAAGGAAGATGAATGTGTTAAGTGTTTTGAAATAGTTACTGCGACGTGAATACAGGACAAGGAAGGTGATAACGTTGTCTCCCTTTGCCTTATGTAATATCTAGATGTAATTTCCTGTGGCTTACATAAACATGATGATATCCAAGAAAACGCAAAAAGAAATATAGCTGATTGAAATAATGGAATACAGTAAAAAATAGAAAATGGGAAGCAAAGTCCCTTCTATCGCGTTCTCGGAGTAAAAGTTTCAGAAGGGGAGTTCCCAGCCCTCCACTTAATGCCAAATTTTATAATACAAGGACATTTTAATTCTCTTTGTCATGTGGATTACGATAGAGTGCTACATTACTTTGATTTCTGTGATAGGTTGTCAGAATGCGTTTCCAATATTTACAAAGAAATATATGTATGTACAGCTTTTTTTTATTTGTGTTTTCGTGTTTAAAGTCTACATTTTTTCTATACCTCCTCTTTAAGTTTCCTTGAAGACGTGAAAATTTATAACCCTTTAATTATTCGAGGAAGCAGTGGATCGAGTCTTTTGACATAAAGCTGCTTCGTTCACCTGCTTCACTTTAACTTGTGGGCTTGCTTCGCCTTGCTCACAGACCGCCCTTCAGCCTCGTCAAGCCCACCTCAACCTCCTCTCCACCTCAGATCAAAATGCAGCTGTATGAGTGAGGCGGTGAGTGAACAAGTGAAGGAAATAGTGAATGGCTGAGTGAGTATGACTGAATTATTGAGTGAGTGAGTGAGCATGAGTGAGTAAAACTTTTGAGTAAATGAGCCAGTTCGTGGTGCACTTCATTTCAGTCCAGTGCTTGACGTCCCCACACACGAGAGAAAAGTGAAAAGGTAGTACGTGGTGTGTTGTTCCCTTTTTACCCCTTCGTCAGGTGGTGAGTGTTGGTGGTGAAGGAATTTAGTGACTGGAAATACCTGGGCTCTTTCGCTTTTTTTTCTTCATAGTTTTTCATTTGTTTATTTATTTATTTATTTTTTTTTGTCGAGGATGTAAATTTAAACTCCATTTATACTGCCGATGTTTGAAGGTAATGTTGGTTCTGATTATAAAGGTAAGAGGAATGGTAATATAAATGATGTTGATGTTGATGTTGATGTTGATGTTGATGTTGATGTTGATGTTGATGTTGATGATGGTCAGGACACGTGGATGTTGTACGTGTATTAAAGTAAAGGAAATGGAAATAATGATAAGGTAGTAAATGGATAACGGAAGGAAGGAAAAAAGCAAGGAAAACAAAAGAGAAAGAAAGAAGTACGGGATGGAATGAAGAGAGAGAGAGAGAGAGAGAAAAAAAAGGAGTAAGTGAATGAGGACGGAAGTTATGAAAGAGGAGGAAGGAAGAGAGGGGTGAGGAGAGGAATGGACAGTGGAAAGTATAGGCTAGTTAGGAAGAAGAGGAAGGAAAGAGGACGGTCATTACTCTCCCTGTGGTGGATGTGAAACAAAGAGGAAAAAAAGGCTTAAAGAGGATTATAATATATGTTTCATTGCCTTTATAAAAAAAAAAATATGTTCGCTTCATTTAACATTTATATAATTCCCATGTGTGATATTTGCAGTTCTCTTGTGTTGGTATTGTTTTGTCTGTCTCTTTGTCTGTTTATTTTGTCTGTTTGTTTGTCTGTTGTCTGTTTGAAACGTTTGATTCTGTATGTCTGTATATGATTGTTTGTTTGTCTGTTTATCAAAGGGTCTGTTTTTCAGCTCGTTTGTCTGCTAATTAGTTGTTGTATGGAGGTGTGTGTGTGTGTGTGCGTGTGTGTATGTGAGAGTGTGTGTGTGTGTGTGTGTGTGTGTGTGTGTGTGTGTGTGTGTGTGTGTGTGTGTGTGTCTCTTTTTCTCTTTCTCTCTCATATATGTAATAAAAGTTTAAGAGAGAGAGAGAGAGAGAGAGAGAGAGAGAGAGAGAGAGAGAGAGAGAGAGAGAGAGAGAGAGAGAGAGAGAGAGAGAGAGAGAGAGAGAGAGAGAGAGAGAGAGAGAGAACACCCCTCCCCTCACACACCTACCTCAAGCTATGTAATGAAGGTCACAACGCGCGCACCTGAATATTTAATTTATTACCCAAAGTTGAGTCAATAATATAGATGTGCAGGAACGTTTTTGTGGCCGTAATGCAAACCTAAAAAATAGTTATTGAATTGCCTCTTTAGGTGGAGAAGAAAGAGGAAGGACACTCAGTTTTTCTTTATATTCAATGGAAGTAATTTATAATGTCCTTATATACTATCTCTGTGCCACCATTTTCTATCCGTATGTTAAGTTGATTCACTTTGTAACATATCAGCCTCGTGACTTAAGGTTATAACTAATACCAAGAAACTGTGTACTCCTAGATGAATTCATAAACACTTTGGTTCATAATTGATAAGACATTGAAACTTCATTATGTCCTCGGGGAAAATAGATGCTTTGAGGTGTTGATAGAAAAATAACGGGCCTGCAATCGTAAAGCTCACGCAAGTATTCTTGTGGCCATCATTCTAAAATACTGGTGGAGTCTCCCTCATACTTTTACATTTTCTCTCACTCAAAAGTTTCACTCGTTTTCTTTTGAAGGAATAACCAATGAAATCGTGTTTATTTATTAAACTCTTACAACTTATTTTTAAATGCTGGTATTGAATGTCGTTAGGAATTAATATCAACTGTGATAAATATTGCAGTACATTTTCTTTGTTATAAGCCATAATTTAATGCCTCGAGGATAGTCTGTGTTTCATTTAAGTCAATAATCATTACTAACTCTGCCGTCTTGGCCGTATAACAAGCTGTCCACATTATTTGTTTAATAGGAACCTGTAATTAGTTAAGGATGGAGTGAGTAAGCCAGTCTGCCCTTTCCTGTTTAAGGGAGAAAAAGGTTGAAACTCTGCTCACGTAAGAGGTAGGTGAGGGAGACAATAAACATACCTGCCCTTTTCACAGATTAAATAGTGAGGAAGGAAGGTAGGGAGGGAGGACGGGGGAGACGGGGAATAAAAGGGAGGGTAAAATGCCTTTCCTCTCTCTATAGCTGAAGAAGAGTGAAGGAATGCAGTGAAGGAAGGAATCTGGCAACTCCTCCCCAGCACTAGGTAGAGGGTAGAGTTGTGGTAGCGTAGATGCAGTAACTGTGTCAGGGTCTAGATTACGTGCTGTTCGTTTCAGTGTATCGTTTGTGTCGCCGCTGACCACAAAATATCCACCAATTGTACAATGGAGACAGAAATACAGAAGTATAGCGTTCCTTTTACTGGCTTGATGTGTGATGTTTTATGTATGAGATTTTATTGGGTACTCGATATTTTGCTTTGAGTTAGATTTATGCATTATTTGTTTTTATCTTGCAGTGTGTGTGTGTGTGTGTGTGTGTGTGTGTGTGTGTGTGTGTGTGTGTGTGTGTGTGTGTGTGTGTGTGTGTGTGTGTGTGCGCGCCCTTGCTCACTACGGATTCCGGGTAAAATGTCATGGTGACGCGAGGTAAGACGGCTTCGTCAGCGGCAGTGTTAGCCGATGCCTTTCGCTGACCGCTCGCCTCCCCACCACGTCTCTTCCGCTTCCTCATCCTCCTCGCCTTCCCCGCCTTTCAACGTAGCCCATGTCGCAGCCCCGCAAGTCCTCCCTCAACCCCGTCCCCAAGCCACTTCACCCTCACTCTCACTCCTTCAATGTATCCCAGACGACATCATCACCGAATTTAACAGTAACGCCCCCCAACAACCTCTCTCCCCCCAACCCAGGCCTTACCCAAACACCCCCACCACTTCCCCCGACGACAACGCCAAACCGACGTCTGCACACAACCCTATCCTCTCCTTCCCTCCACTCAGCCTTCTCCACAGGCTTCACTATCTCTCCGACAATTCAAATATCTACTCCCACTCGCTCCCAGGCTTCCTCCCCTGTGTCTCTCCACCGCCTTCCACATCGGCCATCCACTCCTCCTCCATATACACACTCTGTACTCCCTCCACTGTCGGCCTCTACAGTTACTCCTCCCAGTTACCTCCCCTCCGTCACCAACGCTCAAATATTTTCCCAGTCATCCCCCGTCTTGCCCCCCCTTCCCACCAACACCATGTCTCCTCACACGCCTCTTCCTCCCCTGTAGTTGATATCCCCTTCACGTACGTCCACCCTGTTGCTCCCAGTCCCCCCTTGATGCCCCCCCACCCCCTCTTGAGTCCATCACCGCCCCGCGACTTAGTGACAGTGAAGGAAGCATCTGTTCGCACCTGTGGAAATACCTGTTCTCTATTGTAAATGGATGAAACACCAACCACCTTAATGAAGAACATGTTTTAAAAGTTGACCAATGTGATTTACGTATATGCGAGAAACCGTTACGTAACTGACACCAGTGACCTTAGAAAAAGGTTGAAAATGTGTTGTAGGTGAGAATCAATATGTGCTCGCGTTCTATTGGTCCTTACTGAGTCATCGCTGCTCTGATGTCATTACGGACTTCAAGTGATTGTGAATGACGTCAATGCTAATTTCATAAGAATGGCGAGCACGCTTCCAGTTACTTCCTCTCACATAAATTCTTAAAAACTTTGAAATATTGTTGTGGCGTCCCGGAATGTCACGTTGTGCCTCGTTACCCTCACTCCAGCCCGTCAGGAAGGGAGGGGAAGGCGGAGGGCCGAGCGATGCTGCAGGAGAAAAATTACTCACTACACGACAACGAGGAATGAAAATTTGAAAACCAAACCAAAAAAGTGAAGATAATAAGATAAAACGAAAATCCTCGAGGACGTTTGCCACGACATAGACAAATCCTCTGCTACATTAGAAACAGCAGGAAAGGGATAATGGGGAACCTGGATTTACATTATTGACTCGCTTAGCGTCGCCCTTTCCTCTTCCTCCCTCATCCCCCCTCATGACACAAGTACACGACACTCTCAAAGGTCCCTGTGAAGCCTTGGCATTTCCCAGGTGAGCTCCGGCGCTCACCTCCGGCGTTTGAATCATTGATACAAATATTGACCTCCTTTGCACCGATCCCTGCTGGCAAGGTCCTCCATTCCACGAGGAACCTCCGCAATACAAAAGAAAAAGCGGATATTGAGTCAACAATAGTAATGCTCTATATAAATTTGCTTCAAAAATCCATCATCTGCATGTTCCTTACTAGTAACATCATTTGAATGAATAATTTTGATGAGCTGATAGAAATGAAGTGATTGATGAGGATATATTTTGATAGATAGATAGATAGATAGATGAATATATAGATAAAGTTACAAATGAATAAATGAGTAGAATGTAGACAAGCATATACACACAACAATAGGTAAAACAATGCAACTTTTTCACAAATCAACTATGCATTGAGTTGAATGTTTGTCTGAGTGTTGCCAATCGTCTGTCTATCAACTTAACTTGCAGGGCGGTGACAAGCCAACATCAAAACACATCTCCAACCTTGCAAATAGTGATCGGCAGATGGAGTCAGGTGGGAAGGCGGGTCAGGGAGTGCAAGGTGTATCAGGTGCAGGAGGAGGTGCAGAAGGAGGAGGAGGAGGAGGTGGTGGTGGTGGTGGGAAGGGGAAAACTAGTCTGGCGGGGGCGGTTCGAAGTTTCAAGGAAATACTAAGGCGCCTAGCGAGGAAAATTGCTACTGCCGGGTAAGAGAGAGAGGGAGAGAGATAGAGAGAGAGAGAGAGAGGAGAGGTAAATGCAATATTTTATTTAGATTCCCTTTTTGCAACCTTTGTCTCACTTCATTTGACACAAAGCCTTAATTAAACACAACAGCAGCAGCAACAGGAACTACAACTACTACAACTACTATTAATACTAATACTAATACTATGACATTACCATCACCACCACTATTACCATCAACAATACCACCACCATCAACAATAACAACAACAACAAACAACAACAGCCAATAACTTCTTAACACATACAAATCTTCGGCAGCGTCCCCGTCAGGAAAGGAATCTCACGCCCTTCGTTTCTCCGTTCCCCTGCAGTGGCATCCCCTTGTTGGTGCGGCAGCGAAGTCGTGGCGGCGCGGCAGGAGGCTCCATGTCAGTCCCATCGAGAGGGAGGCGAAGCAGCGTGGCGGGAGGACCCAGAAGACAACTCTCCCGGCGTACTTCAAGGAGGGATTCACGGCGAGGGAATAAGAACAGGAGGCGTAGCTCTGTCCATCCGCCCGTCCACCTGCCTCCCAAGGATGGTGAGTAGTGGGTGTAGTAGTAGTAGTAGTAGTAGTAGTAGTAGTAGTAGTAGTAGTAGTAGTAGTAGTAGTAGTAGTAGTAGTAGTAATAATGATATATATATATATATATATATATATATATATATATATATATATATATATATATATATATATATATATATATAACAATAATAATGATGATAATAACAATAATAATAATAATAATAATAATCATAATATTCAAATAATAATAATAACAGCAACAGTAATAACAACAGCTTATATTTGTAAAAAGAAAAATCGAACTGATCATTATTGTACCCATCCCATCCCAATGCATTCCAGAAACTTAACCTCCTCACTTTTTGCTTCATCCTCGCAGTGAATAATTTCTGCCACTGCCTCCATGTCTAAAGCTGTCCCTTCCCTACAGGGGAGGCGGAGGAGGAGACCAAAGAGAAACCCAAGGTCCCGCCCATGCGAAGACTCTCCCGCTTGCTCTCCAACGCTGGCCCCGCCCTTGTTCGTCGCGTCTCCAAGCTGCGCAGGAAAAGCTTAGCTCGTGAGTAACCTGTACTGCCTTTTTTATGTGTGTGTTGCGGGTAATGAGCTTTGATGTTCGTCGGCGTCGTCAGCGTCTTTTTTGGTATCAAGGAATGGGCTGAGTCTGGCCGCCAGAGTTGTATCCAATGACCTCGTGAACCTGGAAGCCTCTCTGTTGATGGAGATAGACATTTACCGCCCCTATTTTGATGTGGCTGAATCAGTATACTCGTAGTGCAGTCAGATATCTTAGGTTGCAAGTTGAGGAATGTATGTGGAGGTGCTTCATATACCTGACACTTGATGCATTGTGAGCAACGGTAGTATGCGGTAGCATGTGTAGAAATGACAGCCCGTCACTGCATTTCGGACGCAGGCTGGATCATTTTGAGGTCTGGTAACAGCATGAAGAAGATATATAGCAGTATCATCTGAACACACACACACACACACACACACACACACACACACACACACACACACACACACACACACACACACACACACACACACACACACACACACACACACACACACACACACACACACACACACACACACACACACACACACACACACACACGTATACGGGCGTGGAATAAGGGAGACTTGCATGTAGATTATCAGGACAAACTAGATTTATTAATATTTTTAAAAATATTTTTTCAGCACGCGCGACAATTTCATTAGAGTTAATTTTGGTTAAACATATCCGAGATTACTTGTGTCCTCAATAAGGTTTGCTTGAAGTGGTGTAGTTACGCATCACAAACCACGCCGCTAGTCACAGAAAACGTTACTCGCCAGTGCATGCAAGAAAACGAAGATAGAACTTTATTTTCTCTCAAATTTAATGCATAACTAGTGTATTCCACGTAGCTTCATTTCCCATTTGTCTAATGTATGCCGTATCTGTTTCAGTGGTTGAAGGAGGTAAGGTTTGACATCTTGTATCAAACAGTAAGGTAGAGTATTACTGTTTAATGTGGCGATGGGGAAATCATATACCTTAAAAGCATCTTCGCATGGAATTATTGTAAAAACGCACGGTAAAGAGGATTGGTGGATATGCATGAAAATACCCACGACTATATTGTTAGAACTATTTCTTTATTGTATTAGTTTCCAGAGCCACTGATTGTTTTTCTGTTTTTTAAAATTTCTCAAGTTCCACACAAATGAATACGTGATGACATGCCCCTCCTTCATCTTGTTAATTAGTGTGACCTATAGTACGACTTGCCTTTGTCACCCACCCCCCCTTCCCTCCCTCTCTCCCTCTCTCCCTTACCCCCCCACAACCCTGCAAGTTTTGATTACTCTATTCCCTTTTATGGGCATCAAGTGTCGCCTGTTTATTTTTTCCTTGTATGTGTGTAAACCTGATGCATTTTTACACTTTTCTTTTCTTCTTCTTTATTTGCATTAGTTTTGTCATCTTAAGGTCAGCAAGAAAGAACAATGTAAACATGACTGCTCACCTTTACTGATGTGGTAATGAAAGGAAGTTTGATAAAGGCGGGATTTGGTACATTTGTCGTTGTGGTTATGAAATATTTGCGTGTAGGTGACTATTTGATTGATGGATGGTTGAGTGAGTGAGTGAGTGAGTGAGTGTGTGGGTAAAAGAATTGTGATCCTCTTAGCGACGCACTTCTCGAGGTCATATGTCACGGAAAAAAATATATATTGTAGTCAAATGAATTAATAAACAAGAGTGTTCGGGGACTGCAAGCCTCCACCAAGGCTGAGCATCCCACGCTCACGCCCACGCCCCTCTAACGGCCCCTTCCAAAGATACGGGGATCTCTCACAAAATTTTATAACTGGTTGTCAGTCACAAGGACCACCTATGACAACTTTTTTTTCGGGAAAATACATCCATAACTTTTTATACGTAATTCTGCTAACAAGCAAACAAACAAACAAGTAAACAAAACCCAATATATCACCTTTTTCATAGAGGTAATAAATAGAATGAAAAATTTAATGAATCAGAGAAAGAAAAAGAAATCGAGGTGGTTGGTGGAAATGCTTTTAGTTTGCATGGTGTGTTCATATTTTATGGAAAACAACGAGGTGATGCGCGGTACTTTTAGGCGGATGAATGCGGCAACAACTCGTAAATCACCGTCACCCTCCCTACCTGGGGCGAACACGACCAGGTGAGGCTGAAGATCATCTATTTCTGACACGGGTTTCGAGATTTTTTTCCAACATATATTTTTTTTCAGTTTTGGTTTTATTTGCTGCACTCATCAGCCTTGGTACCCAAACGGCGCAGCTCCCCTCGTCACCACCACCATCACCACCATCACCACCATCACCACCTCCACGTGAGAGGGTGCGTAGCCATCACCTGGTCGTTACTTGGGTTGTAAATCAGACAGGAAGACTCAGGTAGAGGGCGTCTCCGTGTTTGTCTCTCGTTACATCTGTGTTTGGGAGAACGTTTCACCTGTGGATGGATGGATGGATGGCCGCCTTCCCTCTCCCTGCCCCACTGACACAGATACACAATACAACCAAACTAAGGGAACGAAGATAGATAGATAGTTAAATGGATAATGAATGAATAAGGGGAAGCCATCAGTCTGCCTCCAAACAGCAAACGGACCAATATAGTGGTGTCTTGCCTGAAATATATAAAGGAAAATATAAAGTTAAAGAGGTGAGAATTCCATCACGGCGTGTTATTAATAGCAAAGCCAACAGGATATTGATCCCTTTCCCCCATCTTGCTGAACGCCCCAAGATACGCCCCATTCCCATAACGACCCTGGGGAGGTATAATCCTTTTCGCCTTCCCTTCTACCCTCCTACTTCCCTCCTTGCATTCTTTATCATCCCTCCCACCTTCCTTTCTTCCTTCCTTCCTTCCCTTTTCATACCTTCGTACCTCCTCCCCTCCCTCAACAAAATTTCCCAATCTAAGTTAACAAGAGTAGGAGAGTCACCATAATAGCCTTCTGATTATTTAGATTATAAAGGAGCTAAAAATAAACCTCGTCTCCTTTTCACTGCTCCAGATTTTAAGGTCGAAGGAGGGTAAGGATGGAAGAAAGGCGGTGACAGCAGAAGACAGTACAGTAACTCCCGCCAGGAAATTGAATGTAAGCGTTAGTGGCAAGGTTTTCCCGAGCAGATGAAAACGAACAATCATTGGAAGTGTGTCAGCTAAGGAGGATAGATATCTGAGGGAGAGATGCAGGCGGAGCAAACCAGATTGAGAAACGGAGTATTGCAAAAACTGGTGGCTAAGGAGAGAGAGAGAGAGAGAGAGAGAGAGAGAGAGAGAGAGAGAGAGAGAGAGAGAGAGAGAGAGAGAGAGAGAGAGAGAGAGAGAGAGAGAGAGAGAGAGAAAGGGGAAAGTGACGGATGGTGATGACGAGGAGGAGGAGATGGAGGAGGAGGACATGGAGGAGGAGTGAAGAAGTAGAGGAATAAAATAAATACTAACCAGGTTTACGTATATGCCGTGACTAATACTGAGGCAGCATCAGTAGCTTCATTGTACCTTTAGAACCGAAGAGACATACAGTGTTGGTGATAATGAATATTTATGTGTTTAGGTTGAGAATCGCATTATTTAATAGATGTCCTTTGTCTGTGTGTGTGTGTATGTGTGTGTGTGTGTGTGTGTGTGTGTGTGTGTGTGTGTGTGTGTGTGTGTGTGTGTGTGTGTGTGTGTGTGTGTGTACAGCATCGTTTGTCTTGATTAGCGTTTGCATTGGTGTGAGGGAGTACAGTGACGGCAGGAGAGGGTGGAGCATGTAGAGGGTGACATTTAAAGAAAGTTATGCAGTTTTCATTGCCACAGAGAGAGAGAGAGAGAGAGAGAGAGAGAGAGAGAGAGAGAGAGAGAGAGAGAGAGAGAGAGAGAGAGAGAGAGACCCTGCTTATATGTAAATTTGTCATGTAATACATCACATATAATACTGCGCAGTTGCAACATGATATAAAATTTATGCGGGAGGAATAGGTCAAAGAGTTCGGAGAAAGACTTGAATCAAGGAAGTAAGTTTACAGAAGATAAAGAAAGAGGAGGCAGAGAAGTAACTATTCCTGTATTCTATGATTGTTGTATTTTTTGCATTATTAATTAAAAAAAAACTATTACGTATAACAGTAAATATAAAAGAGGATATGTTATTTTGATTGGTTAGAAGTGAGCCACAAACCTGAAAATGAGTGATGGAGGATTGATAGAATGTTGGATTACCTTTAGGGTGAGCGAATATTTATTTCTTCAGGAATACGACATTTCATTTCCCCAAGACAATGTGACGATGTAAAGAATATATTGGACAGTGATGGAGGGCGAGGGTGAGAGGCTGTACGAGGGAGAGATGAGCTGAAAGGGGAAGGGAGGAGGGAGGGGCGGCGCGCGGCAGGCAGGCTGGCAGGTGAGAGCAAGGCACCTCCTGGGTGCTGCCATCAGTGCCAAGTGACCATCCGCGCGGTGCAGTGCCACCTGTGTTCCTGCCGCTCGCACGTGTCTCACGCTACTGCCACCTGCCGCTTGCTTCTTCGCGGGCGTCTCCCTCCCTCGGCGCCCCACAAATGTGGTGTGCGTGTGTTCCGCCCCCTCCAAAGCCCCACACTCCGCCCATGACTCGGCGGTCCTGAGGGTGTAGCGGCGCCACACAGGTCCCGCTACAGGTCACAGACGGGTGCCCGAAGGGCTGCTCAGATTTATTCTTGAGATAGATGTTGTAAGCCGCGGCTGTGGAGGGCGTGCGGCTGTGCACGTGCAGGCTGTGGCCGAGCCCGCGGGCGGTCACGCTGTTTCGGGCCTACCGACGGGCCCGCGTGTATGAAGTTGGGGGGACGGGGGTGACAGCGCCCCCGATAACACTGGCCACGGTGGCTGGCCGTTCTTTCACCCACCTGGACCCCGAGGCGCCTCCGGGGGACAGAGGTGAGGCCATAACGCGAAGTACTGTCGCCACTATCAGTGGGGCCACGCGGGATCCTTTACAGCAGCTGCCGCCACCCTCGTCAGCACAATCAAGTCCTGGTGTGTCGCGAAGCCCCCGGGGGGCGATGCCTACACTGCTGGAAAAAGTACATCGCTACGTGTGGCCTAAGGAGAGGGAAGAGTGCCCCCAAGTGGCCTTCGAGCAGCAGCCTTGCAAGGAGATCCCCATCACACAGTGGATTATCCGACGCGTCAGACAACTCTCCTTCTTCCATAAGAAGAAAGGTAAAGGTAAAGCCTACTTTCTAGGTTCTCAAACTTTGCACGCATTGCTCCCCTAAACAAGACATTGGAGAGGAGCAGCAGGAACGTAAGGCACCAATGGATCAGGAAATCACTGGGTTACACGAAGGTCCTGAATGCCCTGTTCAGGACACAGATGTATTTTGGCTCAATATATGCATTATTGTGACAGTTGTGAGTTAATATAACGCATGACTCTCAGAACCCGCTGAATGATTTGTCACTTTAAAATGCAACTTTGCCTCCAGGATGTTAAAAAAAAGAAAATAAGAAAGAAAACCTTCCTGGTTGCAGATATGTACGGCTACGAAAATGTATCTCCCGATGAAGACAACACAATGATGCAAACACTCATTTACTGTTGTTATTCTACCACCCAACGTCTCTCTCTCTCTCTCTCTCTCTCTCTCTCTCTCTCTCTCTCTCTCTCTCTCTCTCTCTCTCTCTCTCTCTCTCTCTCTCTCTCTCTCTCTTTCGCTCTCTTTATCTCTATACTTACGAAAAAAATAGACACTGTACCATGGAGCCTCACATTGGTTCGCCTTAACGGGTCTTCCTGACGCAGGAACGGTGGTGGTAATGGTCCTTCATGATTCCCGAAACTATACATACCCGTGCTCACACCGCACCTCCTCGCACACACACAACACACACACACACACACACACACACACACACACACACACACACACACACACACACACACACACACACACCACACACACACACACACACACACACACACACACACACACACACACACACACACACACACACACACACACACACACACACACACCACACACACACACACACACACACACACACACACACACACACACACACACACACACACACACACACACACACACACACACACACACACACACACACCACACACACACACACACACACACACACACACACACACACACACACACACACACACCACACACACACACACACACACACACACACACACACACACACACACACACACACACACACACACACACACACACTTTTGCTTCTTTTGCTGGTTTTAGTTCTCCTCAGCTAGCCGCGAGAGCTGTGTAGGACAGGCCAAGCAGGAGTAGGAGTAGGTGTAGGAGTAGGAGTAGGAGGAAGGTAGTAGGTGTAGAAGGAAGAAGTCGAACTTACATATGTGGGCAGGGTACGGCAGGTGACGGTCTCCAAGGTGACTTAAAGCACTTGGAGTGACGTGTAACCTTTCCTTTTTTCTGTATTGCCTTCCTCTGTGTCACTTGTCTACTTCTTATCAAGTGTTTCTCCTCTTGTTCTGTTTGCTTCTCCTTCTTTTTTTCGCCTTTCCCCTCTTCGTCATTATGAAAGGCACGTTGCTTGTGTTTTTATTGTCATCAATCAATTGGTTTTATTTGTATTTTTCATTTTATGAGTTTGCTTTTCATTTGTCTTTTTTCTTTGTTCTCTCTCTCTCTCTCTCTCTCTCTCTCTCTCTCTCTCTCTCTCTCTCTCTCTCTCTCTCTCTCTCTCTCTCTCTCTCTCTCTCTCTCTCTCTCCCTCTCTCTCTCCCTCTCCCTCTCCCTCTCCCTCTCTCTCTCCCTCTCCCTCTCCCTCTCCCTCTCCCTCTCCCTCTCCCTCTCTCTCTCTCTCTCTCTCTCTCTCTCTCTCTCTCTCTCTCTCTCTCTCTCTCTCTCTCTCTCTCTCTCTCTCTCTCTCTCTCTCTCTCCCTCTCTTTCCCTCTCTCTCTCTTTCTTCTTCATCTTCATCTTCTTCTCTTTCATCATCAACTCCCTTCTTACACCCTACACCCCCCCGCCCAGACCCCCAGTAGCGGCTCCTCTTTTCCCACTCTCAGGAAGGATATTGGGCCGCTACAATCCCTTGCTATAAGATCACTTCGTCTTCTTCACCTGTAGACGGGATATTGAAGCCCCAGGACCCGCAGCTCACCTCTTGTCCTCCCTGTAGCCACCCCGAGGCTATTCAGTGAGCTGTTGTTCATACTGTGGTTGTTGTTGTTGTTGTAGGTAGAATCAATGGACCTGTTTTTTTTTTTAATCAAAGTTTACCAAAGTTTTGTTAATTTTCGCTTCCGTAAGTTACATTAACAAATGCAAGGCAGAAAGAGAACTAGGTGGAGAGATGACATAAGAGTTTTGCTGGTGTGGTCTGGAATAGATGGGCAGACGATAATGATCAGTGATACATAAATATATATATATATATATATATATATAAATATATAAATATATAAATAAATATATATATATATATATATATATATATATATATATATATATAAATATATAAATATATAAATAAATATATATATATATATATATATATATATATATATATATATATATATATATATATATATATATATATATATCAGTACATTCTTGCGTCGCTGCTTCATCCATTACGTTCCGTAATTACTTACGATTTCATCAAAATGATCACGTTAAAAGTTTCCCGGGAAGCGTGAACATTAGGCAGGATCATCTGTCCTGAGGAAAAACAGACTAACAGCATGACTGCTTGATTGCAGGAGTACATTATTATTATTCTGACTATTATTATTATTACTATCATTATCATTATTATTATTGTTATAATTATTATTACTATTATTACTATTATTATTATTGTCATCATTACTATTATTATTACATTGCATCACTTTTGATCAGGTTTAGGTTTGCAAAGTGTAAGTGTCAAATGAGTACGAGGCTAATCACACCCTGGACCTGTACCCTCACCACACCCTGGACCTGTACCCTCACCACACCCTGGACCTGTACCCTCACCACACCCTGGACCTATACCCTCACCACACCCTGGACCTGTACCCTCACCACACCCTGGACCTGTACCCTCACCACACCCTGGACCTGTACCTTCACCACACCCTGGACCTGTACCCTCACCACACCCTGGACCTGTACCCTCACCACACCCTGGACCTGTACCCTCACCACACCCTGGACCTGTACCCTCACCACACCCTGGACCTGTACCTTTACCACACCCTGGACCTGTACCCTCACCACACCCTGGACCTGTACCCTCACCACACTCTTGATCTGTACCTCCACCGTGCATGACTCAGCCTTGAGGTGGATGCGGTTCGTTTTTTGTGTTTTAGTTGGTGTTGCCCGGGCGACCATCTGGCCCAGCCGCTCACCCGCCGGGAAGACTTGTTTGGATGAATTACCCAAGGCAGCCTGACTGGAACGATCCGCCAGTATTGTCAGGCCGGGAAGGTGTTAAAGGTTTTCGATTCAACTGGAGGGGAAGACACTTACCCAAGCCCATGTCTCACCTGGCTACACCGACACTCACCCTCACCCCCTCGCTCACCCATCACGCCCATCTATTTCCCCTCACCAGGAATTCTTGCATAGGGTATATAACATGAATTCAAAATTGGAGAAAAAATAATGTGAGAACTTCATAAAAAATGTCTAGACAAGACCTCGTCAAATTTGAAACACACTCTCTTGTTCTTTCTCTTTCTTATTTTGCTTTCTTTCTCTCTTTCTTTTTCTCTCTTTCTTTTTCTCTCTCTTGATCTGTGCCCTTCACTAAACTTGTTGGGTAAACTTTCCCTTGACTCTCCCACCGAACCATTTTTTCGCCTCGTGTTCAGTCTTATTTAGTTAAATCTTTTGGGCCCGGGCCAGTCTTACAGGCTTTTATTAGGTGAGTTTCTAGTAAAAGTTGGATATCTCTTTCCTCTCTGTATATCTGCCTTTACTGTTTTTTTTATATATATATTTTTTTGTTGGCTTTGTTTGTTTTGTTTATTTGTTTCCTCGTGTCTTTGTGATTGTCTAGTTGTGTCTTTTTTTATGTTTTGTTAAAAGAATGCGTTGTGTGGTTGCGTCGAACAATTTTCTGCACTGATAACCTTGAGCTTGAGGGTTGGGTGAGGGAGGGACCTTAACGAACCGCGGCGTAAGGGTGACAGACTAGGACGAGGATGAACGTTCACTTGTCGATGTTAAAACGAGAATTATTCAACGTAACTCGACTTCAAAAATATAATGCACGCAATCGTATTTCCTCGAGAGCAGAGACAACAAAAATGGATCTATACAATTTTTCGTTATTTGTGATCAATCCTCTACCTTTCCCTGTTGATTTACCGGATGCTGTACAAAGGATGAATGAATAGGCAAGACGTAAAAGACAGAATAGTTAACAACCTGCAACTGAAATTAAGCGAATCATTGCAAAAATAGGAATGATTTTTTAATAATAAAGAACAAAAAGGAGGCACGAATTCAACCCGGAAGACAAAAATATTTTCTGACAGCCAAGTTGAGAACTAGTCCTGTGAAGAAGAAAAAAATACCTATGGAATGAGATCAAGGTAAGACGGGGAGCGAATTCTACTTGCATGAGGCATACATAAAGAGTAGTGTCCCTCAGATCTACTCTATATGCATTACGCAGAGCACACAGGGAGGCAGGTAAATGGAATGGAGTGTGGATAAGCAACCACACAAATATATGGTGAGGACTTTGGATGGAAAATTGATTATTCATAAAAATGCAATTGATTCAGGGACCGAACACAAATCGGATTAGTGAAAATTGTTTGGAAAATCTAAATTAGAATGTGAAGGATGTACCAGTAGAACGGAATAGTGAGGACTCCTATAAAGAGACTGGAGACTTTGATTTCGTTTAGTAAGTTTCGTAACAGAAGATATACAGCGAAAAATATAAGGAAAATGATCTTTAGAGACACCCAATGGTCACACAAGGAGGTAGATTGAAATAACAAAAAGAATTAGAGAGCAAGGAGGCAGAATATGGACAATTATACAGCCTAATACTGACAGCTTAGCATTACCTATTGTCATCATATTCAATCATACTTAGAAAAAATTCATAACCCAACATTTAGTGATTTGAAATTGACATTACACGAAAAACATCAGATCTGCACACTAATTCATGAAGAAAATATAGCAAATTCGTCTTAGTGGGCTATCACCAATTAAAAGGTAGACATTTTTTTTTCTGATAAGGCTTGATGAGTTTTGAAATAATCCGCTTTTCGTTTCTCCAGCAAATTACTAGGTTGTTGTTTTCCAACTTCTATCTCCATAAAGAAAATAAACTTGTGAATTACGTTGAGAAGAAGAAACAGAAAATACAAAAAGCATCAAACTTATCAGAAAAAAAGTTTCGTCCTCGTAAATAACAAAGTAACGATACGAATACTAGTAAGCCGCAGGAAAATTTCGGGTGTGGCCCTCCTTACTAGCCCGCCACCAACCCCTCTCCGACCTGCCCGTTTCCGATTTTGTTTTCAATTAAATAAAACTTTTCCTAACTCCTGAAGCCTAAGCCGCTTGACTGATTCAAACCACCCGCTGAGAGCCTCGTCAGTTGAATGTTGTTCTTCACAGGGAGTGGTGGGTTTGTTCCCTCTAAACATGATAGTTAGAACAAGACGATATCAGTGTTATCATTAATTTGCGGTAGATACTAATAACATAGAGTTGCACAGGAAAGAAAGATCTGTGCAATGCAATAAGTGAAAATCATTGGCCTTCTGATAACCCGC